>PVHP010013490.1:0-15000 GCA_004024765.1 Zapus hudsonius | reverse complement strand
GACAGAGGAAGTGTGTTTCTGGGGGAGGCCTGTGGTTGATGAGCCTAGGCTACTGTGTGTTCAGATCCAGCCCGCACTGGCTGTTCTTTCTGCTGCGGACATGTGATGAAATGAGCCGCCTGCCTCCCCCAGGAGCTGGAAATAAAATCTTTCCTCTCATATGCTGTATCTGCTCGGGTGTTTTTGTCCCAGCCATGCAAGGAAACAGCTACTTTGGATACATGAGGCTCTCTCTCTCTCTCTCTCTCTCTCTCTCTCTCTCTCTCTCTCTCCATACACACACACACACACACACACACACACACACACACACACACACACACACACATATATATAGTGGCTCATACCTGTATACCCAGTCCTTGGAAAGCTGAGACAGGACAGTTGCAGTGAACTTGAAGCCTGCCTGGGCTACATAGTGAATTCCAGGCCAGCCTGCCTCAAAAACAAAACAAAAAATTAATTAATAAAAAAAAGACAAGTTGTCACCCAGTCCTGATTAGACAAGCACAGTTTTAATCATTTTAAGCATTTGAATGTGAACTGATAGCAGAACTTCTAAAGCTCCATGAAATAGAAAGAACTTAGTTAATTGTGCGATAAGTGGGGCCAAAATTCCTTTATTATTTATTATACAATACAGTAATTACTCTTTATTATGCAAAAATTGTAATGTTATTATTCTTTATTTGTGAACAGAGAGAGAGAGGAGAGAGGAGAGAGAACGGGCACATCAGGACTTCTAGCCACTGCAAACGAACTGCAGATGCATGTGCCACCTTGTGCATCTGGCTTCAGGTGGGTATTGGGGAATCAAACCTGGGTTGTTAGGCTTTGCAGGCATTCATATATGAACTTAGCAATTTCATTTCCCATGCTTAAACTTTTGAAGGGGAGGGTGCATTCAATCAATGATACACTGTGATTTCGTGCAAAGGCCAATGAGAAGAGGGAGCCACAGTCTCATTGGTTCACAGTCTGGTCTCTGGTCTGAGTTACAATCCTGGCTGTTGACCTTGAGGCTACCTCGAAGCCTGCCTGCTCCTCAGCTCAGCTCCAGCAACCTCTCCAGTCACGGCTGACTCTCCCACACCCGTTGCATTTCCTCGGAGATGCCAGATGGCCAACATCTCTCAGTGTCCAGAGCGTCACGGTGTTGGCTTTGTGGCCTTCTCAATTGCACCCAGCAGGGACAAGCCTTCAGCTCCCTGTCACACTGTCATCTCCTGCCTGACTACATTTGGCCAATATGGAGTCCATGAACCACAGACTTTCTAAATATTCTCCAGACCTGAGACTGTGCCGATGCTTTCAGAGCACTTTTCACAAACATTTTAGGATCTAAATACGTATAGTTTGGAGACTTGCAACCAACACCCTATTTTGTAGGGTTTTTTGCTCTCCCGTGTGTGTGTGTATGTGTGTGTGTGTGTGTGTGTGTGTGCACATGGTGTGGTGTGTATATCCCATCATATAAAGTAGTATGTAACTTACAAAAAAAAACTTCAAGTTTGGGGCTAAAGAGATGGCTCATCGGTTAAAGACACTTGCTTTCAAAGCCTGATGGCCTGGGTTCAATTCCCCCACACCCATGTAAAGCCAGATGTACAAAAATCTTCAAGCGTGTCACATTTAAGGCAACTGTCTGGAAAAATGTAACAACCAGAAATCTCACTTTCCTGTCTGCTCTAGAAGCTCCACCTTTAGGTACACTGAACACTAAGATAGCTGGCTTTGAGGCAAATTATCCACCACAGGAGACCACACATAATTGTATGTTGTAGCGAATACTGTATTTCCAATTAAGTAAAATGCCATAACTGGGGAATTCTGAGAGGGGGGAAAACATCCAAATTTCATTAAACAGCAGTTAAAACAAAGCTGAATTAACGTTGACAGTCAGACTTTCAGGGAAACATCTGTCCTTACATATGTGGGGAGACATCCAAATATCTGCAACTGGGGTGTGAGTAACCACTGCTTATCTGCAAAAGGGCAGCTCATGGAAATGAGAGAGAGAGAGAGAGGAGAGAGGAGAGAGAGAGAGAGAGAGAGAGAGAGAGAGAGAGAGAGAGAGAGAGACTATGTGATCAAAACTCAAATACAGAAACTTCACCAAAGCTAGGCAAAAGAAAAACAGATGAAGAAAGCAGCAAAATGAAGGGGGTGATGGGGGAGGATCAGTTGTCTGAAAAAAAAGGAAGGAAGGAGGGACCCAGTAAACAGATGGTGGAGTCGGTGGGGAGCTGTGACCCCAGGAGAGAGCAAGATGTAACCTTCCATATTAACCTCCTAAATCTCCTCCATGTGAGGGCCTCTCTGAAATCTCCATCACAGCTAAGCATGGTAGCGCTTTAATCCCAGAACTCAGGAGGCAGAGGCAGGGAGATCACTGTGAGTTCAAGGCCAGCCTGGGACTACAGAGTGAATTCCAGGTCAGCCTGGGCTACAGTGAGACCCTACATCAAAAAAATAATAATAAATTAATCAATTTTTTCAAAAGTTCAGGTTAGCTGAACCTGAACTTGGCAACAGCTTTTTCTTTACCAACTTACTTACTGGGCTAGAGAGATGGCTCAGCGGTTCAAAATGACTGTTTGCAAAGCCTGACAGCCTCGAGTTCATTTCCTCAGTACCCACGTAAAGCCGGATACACAAAGTGGTGCTTATATCTGGAGTTTGTTTACAGTGGCAAGAGGCCCTGGCATGCCAATTCTCATTCTCTCTCCCTCCCTATAGATATAAATAAATAAGCAATATATAAAATATAAAATCTCCACATGCTGCCCTGCAGTCCTCCAGGATCTCCTTCCAGGATTGCTATTCTTACACCTTGCTGGATAAACTTCTAGGACCGCTATAGCAAGAATGCCTGCAAAATGCTACAGATTGTCTTTTAAACTAACCTAAAAACAGAGAGGTACATTTGAAAGAAGTAAAGAACACATAAGAGGGAAATCTCAGTAGCATTATCCTCCCACGTACCCATCCCCAGGAGAAGAAATTGTGAAGGATGTATAGAGCAACCCCCTGACAAAACACCAAATTGAAAAAGCAAAAGCCGGGTGTGGTGGCGCACACCTTTAATCCCAGCACTCGGGAGGCAGAGGTAGGAGGATCACCATGAGTTCAAGGCCAACCTGAGACTAGTGAATTCCAGGTCAGCCTGGGCTAGAGCGAGACCCTACCTCGGGGAAAAAAAAAAAGAAAAGAAAATCAAAAAAAGAAAAAGCAATTAAGTGGACAATGACAAAGAGAGGAGGTCCTGGCTTCCTCGTTTCCACCCTGCCTTATGTCCTGTGGGAAGCAGGGAAAGGACCATGAGGAACCACACCCTTCGGGGCCATCGCGTCCAGACACGTACCGACCTGCTGCTAGACAGCTAAAAAACAGAAAAACAAAGTGGCATTAGGAGATGGGAAGGAGAGAAGCCAAATTTCTCCACCGTGGGCTGCGTTAATGACAGGTTTAAAAAACAAAACGATTTCCAGGCTAGACCCCGGGACACCGGCTGACACCTTCAGAAGCACGTAATTTCAGGACCAGTGACACCTCTCCACCACATCCATTCACCATAAGCCATTTTTACAGCATGACCCAGTGGCTGAACCAGGTCATGAGTTAGGAAGCTGTCCTACCCTTTGCTGTCCCCAAGGTCTGACTTACTCAGTGGGTGTGTCCCTCCACCTCTCTCCCTGTCTGCTTTCTGACTGATGTGCCCTTCCTCAGAAATGTTTAGTCAGTTAAGTGCTCTACATCCAAGATCCTTTGAAATCGCCTACACTTAGCAGTTTCACCCCATCCTCTCTCCCCTCTCTGCACACCCTGTCATCCGGCTTCTGTCAATGCCATTCTGGATGGCTAGGAGGAAATAACTGAAGATGTCTACATTACACAGAAAAGAGATGTCTTTTGTCTCATAGTTCTGGAGGCAAAATCAGGCAGCCACCTCTGGTGAAGGCCTAATGCTAACTACGTCATAACAGGGCAGCTGGTAGTTTGTGGAGGAATGGGTTTATTTTTGGCTTACAGACTCCAGGGGAAGCTCCATGATGGCAGGGAAATGATGACATGAGCAGAGGGTGGACATCATCTCCGCCACAGCACTGCAAACAGAGGCAGGAAGGTGTGCCAAACACTGGCAAGGGGAAGCTGGCTGTAACCCCCATAAGCCCGCCCCCAACAACACACCTCCAACAAGGTTCTAATTCCCAAATTGTCATCACATGGGGATCAAACCTATAAGTTTATGGGGGACACCTGAATCAAACCACCACACTGACCCTATCCCAAGTCTGAGACTACCACCATCCCAATGAGAAGAGGCAAGCACTTCCCCTGGGGAGTTCTGGAACTTTCTGGTACTTAACTTCACATCCTGCCTGCCATCGTTCCGAGCATGAGCTCCTGGAGGAAAAGGCCAGACGTGCCCAGTCTTCCAATCCACAGACCTCAGACAAGAAAGAAAGAATCTACCCATCCTAGGGATGTCACAAATATCTGCTTGAATATCGATGGTGGAACTGGATTGAACTGAGGTAGGGTTTCTACGCTGCAGGCTTCGGGACCCCTGGATGAGACTCACAGAATCACAGGAGACTAACACAAGACACAGAGAGTTTGAGAACCATCTCCCTGTGCAAATGAGGGAAATTGAGGCATGGGCAGATTACTGAATTTCCCAAGGACATAACCATCAAAAATAACAAAAAGGAATTGAGAAGGAGTCTCTTCTAGTGAACATTCAGGCCTAACATTGACATGATGGTTTAGTTGTCTAGTGACTTGTATGCTGGTCTTAGACTGTCTCCGGGGGAAATTGTGTGAGCTGACAAGGTCCTGGGTACTGTGCTCAGAGATGTTTAGAAGTGGGGGCCCCCTGATAGCCCCTGGACTATTAAAGATGTACATTGAAAGCTATCTTTGGACAAGCAGAAAGTATTCCACTTGGACCCAGCAAGGCTTCCTGAAGCCAAGAAGGGCCTTTCTCCCTGAAGCCGTGTCTCACAGGGTTACCAGCTAACCATATTTCCTATAGATGCACACATTCCTTTCCTTCTGGCTTCTTCTTTCCTTGTCTTTCTTTCCTCCTATCTTCCTTCCTTAGTTTCTTTTCTCATTTTGATTTTCAGGGACAGGGTCTCCACAAAGCTCAAGCTGCCATCTGTCCTCAGCCTCCTGAATGCTGGATTACCAGCAGGCGCCACCACACCCAACTCCAGATTTCATTGAGTCTCGCTCTAGCCCAGGCTGAACGGAACTCACCATGTAGTCTCAGGGTGGCCTTGAACTCGCAGCCACCCTCCCACCTCTGCCTCCTGAGTGCTGGGATTAAAGATGTGCATCACCACAACCAGCTCTAAATTTCATTTTTATTCAATAACTTGTTCTCCTGACTGCTTCGGAAACGGAAGTCCCAGCTTTAAATCAATGCCTCCCACCTTCCCTTAACTTCGCTAACACGGGTGCTGGTGACAGCTGTCTTCCGTGTGGACGATCTGGCACGACTATGAGGTTTCTTTTTTTAAAATATTTTATTTATTCATTTTCAAACAGAGAGAGATTGAGAAAGAAAGAGAGAGAGAGCAGGCACCAGGGCCACCACCTTGTGGGTCTGGCTTATGTGGGTACTGGGGAATTGAACCCAGAGCCTTGCCTCCAGTGCCTTAACCACTGAGCCATCTCCCCAGCCCACGACTATGAAGTTTCTGATGGGCATTTAATTCTAGAAACATACACCCTGATCCCAGCTTCCAAAAAAGGGAGACTGATTTTAACTCCTTCCCGCCCACCCTTTTTAATCTTTTCAAATGAACTGTCTGCTAGCATCATAAAGGAAAGAGAGAGCGACCTCTGAAATAATGAGAGCTCTACCAGGTATCAGGAGGGAGACCTGGGCACTGCCCAATGCGTGCTTTACATGGCCATCTTCTCATTGACTTGAATGTGTGTGTGTGGAGAGAGAGAGAGAGAGAGAGAGAGAGAGAGAGAGAGAGAGAGAGAGAGAGAGAGAGAGAGCCTGTGCCTATGGGTATCTTGCCTCTGAAAACAAATACCACTCCTGCTTACGTGGGTTACTAGGGAATTGAACCGTAGGCCAGAAGGCTTTGCAAGCAAGCACCTTGAACCACTGAGTCATCTCTCCAGCCCCCAAGACATGAATCTTTTCTGACAACTCCAGGCTGCTGTGCAGGCAGCCTTCCCACTTCACAGGATGAAGTTTCTTCCCTGGAGGTGGCTTAGGAAGTGTCCTCCCCTCCATGAAGCTGACAGTTGATTCGCTATGAAGCCGACATGTTCAAAGGCCCAGCCAGCCTCCAAGTAGGAGCACCACGGGGCGTCAGAAGTCCAGCCAAGCCTGGGTGGGGAGGGAGGGCCAGAGACCAGTCAGTCATAGTTTACATTTTCATTTCTTCCATTGGCTTGTGTCCAAATGCTATTTAATACCGGTTAGTGTCGACTCCCTTTGTTTCTAACGTGCACTTAATATGAATTTAATTCCGTATCAGAGGCAGAATGAGGGTCCAGAGTGCTCAAGACTAGCCCTGTCATAGGCTAGAGAGCTCACCATTTCAATTAATAGCCCGAACCTAAGGACCTAAGAGTGTCCTGGCTGCCTCACCCTCAGGCAGAGAGAGCAGAAGGGGAGAGAGACCTCAGGGATTAGAGAAAACAGAAGCCAGAAGAGAGAAGCCTGAGGTAGAGGGCATGAAGTTCTAAATTATTTTCATGCAAATTAATAAATATTGTCTGTTTTCTTTTTCTCAGGAAAAAAAAAGTCACTATGAGTCAGAATTCTCCAATAAAAGAAAAAAGAAGAACTATTTTGGATGCAGTTAGAGAGAACCTGACCTCACATTTGTAAGCTCAGCACTTGGGAAGCTTAGACAAGAGGATTGTTGTGAGTTCAAGGTCAGTATGAGCTAGTCTGGGTTAGAGAAAGACTTTGTCTCATATAGAAAGTTGCAAGTAGATGGCTGGGGAGATTGCCCAGTGGTTAAAGGTGCCTGCAAAGCCTGGCAGCCTGGGTTTGATTCGCCAGTGCCCATGTAAAGCCAGATGCACAAAGTAGTGTGTGCATCTAGAGTTGGTTTGCAGTGGCAAGAGGCCCTGGCACACTCATTCTTTCTCTCTCTCTCTCTCCCTCCTTTTAAAAGATGCAAGTATAAATACACAGTTTGGTTGATTTTAGGGAACTTAAGGCTAAATGATTGTGGAGGTTGATGCATCTGAAATATGTACAGCACACTGGTACACCAGACACCCAGCCGAGAGGGCTGCAGTTCAAGTCTGGAGGCAAAGTCTTTGGAATTTCAGTTAGTTGAGGCCCACCCACTTGATAAAGGGTCATCTATTTTACTCAGAGCTCACTGATTTAAATTATCTCACAGGGCTGGTGAGATGGCTCAGCGGTTAAGGCACTTGCCTCCAGTGCCTAAGGCCCTGAGTTCAATTCCTCAGTACCCACATAAGCCAGACCCACAAGGTGGTGGCCCTGGTGCTCTCTCGTGCTCTCTTGTGCTCTCTCTCAATTTCGCCTACTTGATCCATCCTATGCCAGAAAAAGTGCAAGACTCACAGTTTTCTGTTGGGTCCGTGTCATCATTATTTGTAACTATGTCTATGGAAAAAAAGCATCTTAACAAATATTATTTAGTTATTTACTTGTGAGACAGACAGATAGCCAGAAAGAGGCAGAGAGAGAGAGAGAGAGAGAGAGAGAGAGAGAGAGAGAGAGAGAGAGAGAGAATGGGTGCGCCAGGCCTCCTGCCTCTACAAATGAACTCCAGACACATGCGCCCCTTTGTGCATCTGGCTCTACATTCATACTTGGAAATCAAGCCCAGGCCATCAGGCTTTGCAAGTAAGTGCCTTTAAGCACTGAGCCATGGGGTACATAAAAGCAAACACATTTTAAGCCATAAATCAAAACAGCTGGTGAGGAGAGAAGAGGATGCGTATGCAGATATTGTATCATACCCACGTTAGTACGTGCAACCCTAATGCTTCTACACATCAATTCAGAGTCCATTAAATAGCAAGCAAGGAAACACCAGTGGTATTCTGTGTGCTGACATCCCTGGGGTCAGCGTGCTACGTAGAATCAAGAACTCTAGAGCTGGAAGGTATGTCCTGAGCCCCAGGCCCCTGCCTGCCTCTCTGCTTGCCTTATCATACAAAGTAACCACTGGGCATTTCCACTAAGCTGATATTCCCCAACCCAAACCATCCAGCACCAAGGTTTCATCCTAGAGACAGACTTCATTCGCTTGCTTCCACATGAAGGATGTTCATTAACCTAGGACCAGCAGGCCTGGGTAAAAACACAGACAGGTGCACAATCCTTGACTTCAGATGGTGCAAACGGATGATATTTCAACCTTATGGTGTATGAATTTCATACACATCCAGCAGAAATTGATTTTGATATTGGAATGTGGCAATTCTCCCAGGCTGGTAATATGTGGTCGGATCCTCTTTGGTGACACGGATCAACTGCAGCCCTGAGGTTGGGAGAGGAACTGGCTGGCCCTCCACAGTGTGCTGTGCGGGTGGAGGGAAACGTGGGGATTTGATGTGTTCAATGCTCTTTTGACTTAGGATAGTTTCTTTCAATTTTCAATGGATTTATCAGGATCTAACTCATGGTAGAACAAGGAGCATTTATAATTTAAAATGTTAGGGTAAAAGGTGGTGTTGTGAACAGTGAACACAGAGGGTTTGGTTTTTTTTCTTTGGAATTTATAAGAACAGTAAGGACGCTAAGAATAGAAGGTCTTGAACTGGGGAGGTGGCTCAGTAGTTAAAAGTGCTTTTGGCAGAGCCGGATTCAGTCCCTCAGTCGCCACGGAAAGCCAGATGCACAAAGTGGCACATGGGCTGGAGTTTGTTCACAGCCAGTCACAAGAGCCTCTGGCACACCATATTCATAGTCTCTCTCTCTCTCTCTCTCTCTCTCTCTCTCTCTCTCTCTCTCTCTCTGAAAATTTTTTAAAAAAAGAATAAAAGGTTGGTGGCTGGAGAGATGGCTCAGCAGTTAAGGCACTGGCCTGCAAAGCCTAAGAACCTGAGTTCGATTCCCCACGTAAAGCCAGATGCACAAAGTGGCACATGTGTCTGGAGTTCGATTTCAGTGGCTAAAGGCCCTGGCATGCCCATACACACACACACTCTCTGTCTCTGTCTCTGTCTCTCTCTCTCTCTCTCTCTGCTTACAAATAAATAAATAAATTTTTTAAAAAAAAAAAAGGAAAAGAAACAATAGAAGGTTCTGCTGGGAGCATGGCTCGGGGAGAGAATACTTGTCTGAGGTTCTCAGTCCTGCGAAAACAAGGAAGCAGAACAGAGGGCCTGACCCACCCAACAGAAAGAAGCCTGTTGTGCCCGCTGCACAGGAACACAGTTGCTTTGTTTTTCCCATTTAGTCCTGAGTAAAAGCTTCCAAGCTGACAAGAGCAGCAACTATAATGCTCTGCATTAACCAAATCCCATTCTATTTCCCTTTTTCCAGCCTGCTAGCAGCTGGGGAAGCAGGCCTGAGTGCCAAGCCTGGGGAGTCGTTCAAGGTCAGATGTCACTTCCAAACCTGACCCATGACCCACCCACTCTAACCAGCAGGACTGTCCACTAGTGCGTCCCCTTTCTTGGATGACTCACTGAAGATTTCAGTGTCATACGGTAGAAAGACAAGGAATGGGATGGAGCTCAGGGATACAGCATGTGCCTAGCATGTGCAAAGTCCTGGGTTCAATCCCTAACACTGCAAAAAAATAAAGAAAAGAAAAGGAAAATTCAGGCATAGTGGCACACATCTGTTATCCCAGTACACAAGAGGCTGAGACAAGAGGATCCAGGCCAAGCTGGGCTACCCCAAAAAGACGCTACCTGGTGAAAAAGAAATAGAGTTCTGATGCCCAGCATATCAAAGAGCCATTGAGGTTAATATCTGATCAGCTTGACGTGAGAACAAAAATGAATCCCTGAACTACAAGGTTGACTTATTACTTGTGACTCAGCAGGGTTATCTCGTGTCAGTCATGTAGGCCTTGAAGAGTTCTGGTCGATGACAGGCCGTATATACAATGACAGCCCAGTAGGTAATGATGGAGTTGGACATTTTCTGTCCCTGAGTGTCGTCATGTCCAATGTCCTGCAGCACAGGACTTCCTACAAGTTTTCTGTGGTGCTGTGGGTCAGATGTAAGTGGAGCCACACACGGGATACACAGGTGGGGGTGGATACAAGCAATGATGCTACTGGCCAAGGTATTTACTCTAATTTGGCCATTATTTTTAACGTGTTCATCTGCTTATAAAAGAGCTGATTATGGGAGCTGGAGAGATGGCTTAGCAGTTAAGGCATTTCATTTACCCACAAAGCAGAAAGACCCAAGTTCGAGTCCCCAGTACCCAGGTAAAGCCAGATGTACAAGGTGTTCATTTGCAGTGGCTGGAGGCCCTGGTGCACCTATTCTTTCTTTCTTTCTTTCTTTCTTTCTTTCTTTCTTTCTTTCTTTCTCTCTCTCTCTCTCTCTCTCTCTCTCTCTCTCTCTCTCTCTCTCCCTGCCTCTTTCTCATTCTCGCTCAAATAAATAAATAATTTTTACATTGATGTGAAGTCATCTACCATGTGATGCCTGCAGCACACTCATCCATCTGTGGTCATTGTCCCCAGACTGCACCAGGAGGCCACAAGGAATGACTGAGAACCCAAGGATGTTTGGATGAGTGCCTTTCAGGATGCTCACGCAGCAACAAAGTCCTCCCAAATGTTGCATCTCTTGGAGCACGTCCTCATCATGAAACAATGCAAGACCGGGCACCTCCTAAGTCTCCTTCACTGTCCTGTGTTCTAACAACTGTCCTATGAAGCATTATTCAGACAACAGCAAAAATCAAAGCAGGTATTATCAGCTATTCACAGCAGCTTTCCGGCAAGTGTAGATGCTCCCTTTATTCGGCTGTTTCTTTTTAAAATATTCATCTCTTCTATTCTATTCTATTCTATTCGGTTTACTTATGAGAGAGAATGAGTGTTCCAGGCCCTCCTGCCACTGCAAACAAATCCAGACGCATGTGTCCGGCAGTACATGGATACTGGAGAATCAAACCCAGGCTTTACAACTTAGTACCTTTGGTCACTCAGCCATCTCTCCAGCCCTTCAGTATTTCTTGTATTGGCTAAAGGACTTTCCAGTCCCTGCACCATGGAACAGACCTTGCCTTTCCCTCTACTCTCTCTCTCTCTCTCTCTCTCTCTCTCTCTCTCTCTCTCTCTCTCTCTCTCTCTCTCTCCTTTTCATTCTATTTCTAGGAAGACCAGGTGTGCAGTGGCTCTCTTCATACCCCCATCATATGACTCTGCTCATTCTAGTCACCTCTCTGGAACATTCTGTTCCTGCTGTCTTTAGCTGCTGGTATGTCCAGAGAAATAAAGCCACATTCAACGTGAATGATACCAAGCAAGAGACTCATCCCAGGATCCGACCGCTGTCATAGTAAGAGCCACATGACACCCCCGCATCGCAGGCCAGGCATCTGGGAAGGAAAGATGGGCATGAACTCATGTGGTCTCAGGGGGCCTGAAGCAGGCACTCTCGCCTGTAGGGTGAGCGCGCTGCAGGGATGCTGCCAGCTTGCATGCAGAGCTGCCAGCGATCAGAACCTGGAGGAAATAATCCAGCTGTGCCTTGCACATTTGGATTCCTGCCTCACACCAGCAGGGCAGCACGTGGAAGCTTCCGACCTATTAGAAACCTGGGTGCGCACAGGCAGGAACCGTTCCATTACCCTCTGAACTCAGGTGCAGAAAATCTGCCCCTGAAGGCTCCTTAGGTGCCAGGGTGTGCATTGCAACCTCCTCCCCGCAGCACAGGGGGCTTGCAGGCTCCTGAGCCATCTGCCCACAGCTGGTGCGCAGCACAGCTGGACTCCAGACCCCCCCCCCCCCGCTATGCTGCTGTTGGTCATTTCTGCCCAGCGCCAGGCTGGGGGGCTGCAGGTGGCTGGAAGGACCTTGTGACTCAGCAGGGATTTCAAACCCAAGCGAAGGAAGTGGCGCCATCCGCTGGTGCTTTAAAAAGGCCTGAGGTTCTGAACAATCCAGCCCAGGGCCCCACCCTCCTCCCACGCTGGTGGGTGCCGTCCAGGCCCTCCCTGGCCAGGGCGCATCCTCCCACGCCATTCTGGAAGGTCGCTGCCCGTCCATCCAGCCAGGGCACCCCACACACACACCCCTGGTAAAGTCAGGCCAAGGTCATAAGCAAAGTGTGTGACTCCTAAGGCCCCTCAGCCAGGCCTGTGACTATCTGGTAGCTGGATGGGTTAGCTCAGGAATGAATGTGCAGTGAGCCCTTTGGGGAGACCAACAGGGTGAGGGTGGAGATTGGTCTTTGGATTTCTCCTGTATTTAACGATGTGACCTTGGATAAACCGCTTAAGCCCTCTCGGCCACGTTTCCTTTATCCCCAAGAGGGAGACAATACACATTCCCCGGATGGATTAGTTAAAAGGAGACAAAGAAAGCGGCTCTCTAAGCCAGCCAGCCAATGTGGCCAGATGAGAGGCGTGCGTGGCACACGACGCAGCGAAGCTGAAATCCAACCCCACTCCTTCCCCAGTGTCTGCTGCGAACCACGTGCTCAGCAATGAGCCAGTTTACCATTGGTGACCCCCTGAGGTGGGAGCCATCGGTAGACACTGAACCTGGGTTTCCCAGTCTTTCTTTAAAGGTGGGCATTTGGGCAGTGCCAATAAGGGGTTAACCAAGTCTTTCTGCCTTGATGCGGGAGCTCGGGGCAGTAAATTCTCCCTGACCTGCCACTGACCCCTGCACACAACCGTGTTATTCATATTCTTATAAACAGAGGGTACGGTATGTATAATTTCTTAGATTTCTGGGAGGAGACAGATCATAACTAAACTCCAACTTTTCTCTGGAGAAACCTCCCATTTGTTTCTCGTTAGCTTCAAAGCAAAAACTCATTTTTTCCTTGTGTCAGTAACTTGAGTGAAATTTGTCACTTGTTTTTATGAAATATTCTTTGCCATTGCCTTCATTGCTTGAAGAAAAAGGAACTGTAAAGAAGAAGGAAGGAAGGAAGGAAGGAAGGAAGGAAGGAAGGAAGGAAGGAAGGAAGGAAGGAAGGAAGGAAGGAAGGAAGGAAGGAAGGAAGGAAGGAAGGAAGGAAGGAAGAGAGAGAGAAAGAGAAAGAAAGGAAGGAAGAAAGAAAGAAAAAGAAAATCCACCCACAAGCCACACTCCCTACGTGGTGCAAGGCACTGGGTGCACAGTGACAGAATGGTACTGTCATTTCTAGTCATGGAAACTAACAAGAATTTCTTGGAATGGCCTAAAACCCTTCCATCTGACAAGAATCTATTTTCAAGAGCCTACTATGGGAGCAAGACCATGGGTGACATCTTGTTCCAATTTAAGCAAGGTTGAGCTTCGGGCCAGCTCCTTCAAATCATAACCAGCTCAGAAATTACCTCCTACCAAAAAACCACAAGGGTTCGACTCTGTAAGAATGAATCCCAGTGAAGCCGGAGCTCTTGAGGCCAAGCATATTTCTGAAGCGATCCTGTCATGAACAGCGTTTTCATTTTCTTTAGATGAGGGTGGGGGTGACTTGTTTGTCCTGGGATGAAGTTTAAGGGTGGTTGAGGACGATGAAGAAGAGCTTTATTTGGCCTTTAAAAAGAACTAATAACTCCCTCACCACTTTACCATGGGCCAGAGTTATTTAGAAACCGTGCCATCTATTTTTTACCTTTCTATATACGTACTTAACAGAGAGCATTTCATTAGCAAGTTACCAAAAGACGCAGGCTGACACACTCTCAGAAGTGACTCATCGTAAACAGGATGTCTCCCCGGGACCAAGGGCTTCCCAGAGGATCACTTCCCCAGAACTGCCTGAGTTCACCTATAAGACTGGAAATATTGTAACACTTACA
Organism: Zapus hudsonius; assembly: GCA_004024765.1. NCBI lineage: Eukaryota > Metazoa > Chordata > Mammalia > Rodentia > Dipodidae > Zapus > Zapus hudsonius. The sequence continues at coordinate 1,042 of PVHP010013490.1, read as the reverse complement.
GGGAAGCTCTTTTTCCTACGTCTCAAACTGCAAATATTAGGCTATGTCGTGATGTCTTTCAACTCTGTTTGACCTCTGCGGTTCAAATGATCAATGAGCATCAGGAGAGGAAGATGTGTGTCACTGTGGGCGATGACACAAGGGAGAGGAGGGAGAGAGGACAGGGCAGTGGCCAGCGGTGGCCACTTTGACTAGTAACTATCTACTACGGTTAAGATGATGGAAAATACAGACGGAAATGACATCTGTCTGTTCGGTCTTTCTGAGATGGTCACTAAGTGGCCTGGCTTGGATTGTGTCCCCTTCATTCATATGTGGAAAGTTTGACCTCGATCAGAATGTGAGATACTTTTAAGATAGGGTCTTAAGAGTGAATTAAGTTGAAATAAGTCTGTTAGAGTGACCTTTAATCCAGTCGTAAGCAGACATCGCCAGTGTTGGGCTCACTCTCTGTTCTGTTGTCCACCTGCCGTGACAGAGGTGACGTCCAGCCTCTGCTCATGCCATGCTTTCCCCTGCCATGTGAACCTGTCCCTCGAGACCGTTAGCCAAAATAAACAACTTTCCTCCCATGAGGAAAAAGTTTTTCTTGGGGGTTTGTGCCAACAGTGCTACCAGCCTGTGGTCCCGGTGAACAAACGTGACTACGAGCACGTGTCTCTGGGGTTGTCATCCGTTTCGTGATCTTCCAACTGTACCCATATTAGGCGATCGAGAAAAGTCTGAGGGAATCTTAAAACTGGGAAAACGGAGAAGCTTTGAGGAGCACCGTCACTAAGTTACTTCTGTTTTTCTCACCCCTGTTCTTGTCAAAGGCTGGGGATCCTCAGCTTGGACTTGTTAAACCTCTGCTCACTTGGCCTCATCTCCCCAGCACAGCCCTGAACATGCCTGCAGATCACCAACAGCACCTCGAGCCACTTACAAATGCTTTCTCAAACATTCTCCTTTCTGCGGCATTTGACCCCTGACTTTTCCCCTATTAAAAAGTATTTATTGGGCCACAGCTCTCTCGTTGCATCCTGAAAAACACAAACACATT
>PVHP010013489.1:0-40799 GCA_004024765.1 Zapus hudsonius | reverse complement strand
AATTGGTTTGCCCAGTTTGCCAGCAATCGATGGAAAAAATGGTTCCATGTCACAGTGATGGTGAGAAGGAACTGAGGTGGTGTAGAAGAACATGGACCCCAGTGCTGGGATGAGGAGGTGCCAGGCAAAGCAGATTGCCTTGTCTCTTTGTTGTTATGCCAAAGTGAGCTCCTTGTCTCCATTTGCAAGTGTTTTGTTTGGTTTTTTCACACTCAGTAAAGAATTCAACTTTCAGCATTTTCTTATGGAACTAGGATTTAGTTACCTTAAGAAAAAGTAGAGTGCTAATAAATTCAATTTAAATTGACCTACTGCTTTGTATGTCATTCTGAAACTGAACGTACATAAGAAACCTGTAGACCTTTAAATATACATTCAAAAATAAAAGTAAACAAATATTTTATGATACATTAAAAAAAAGAATACACTTGAAAAGTGGGAATTTACATCTCTATTCTACTTCCTCTACGAAAGGTCATTTGTTTTTAATAGGCTTTGTGGGGTTTTTTGACTGAATATACTGTGTACAAACTACTTCAAGAGCTCATGAGTCAATGAACTTTTAGAACAAAATTTCTCTCTGAAAGAAACCTTTTGCTAATTATGGATAACTTGCTATTCTTCCATGCCTAGAATAATTTTAGATATAATTTACTGATATACCATTTAGATATAACACAAAGAACATCTAACCCTAGTGTTTTCTTTGCTCATCAGCACGTGGCTTCATGTAGGATGATAGTGTACAAGCAAAACTTGATGACATGATGGAGTCTCCTTCTCAGTTCTAACTGCCTATAACCTGAAAGACCTTCCATGGTTCCTCCAGTCAGTCACATATTGGCTCAGCAAATGGTCATCGAGGACATATGTGGGAAAGCCTGTTGAAATCGGTGGGCATATGATGGTTTAAAACAAAAAGGTAGATCCACTTTTAAAGAGCTTGGAGTCTACTTGTAGGTGTATCTATGACATCCTTGGTTAAACATCCAAGAACATCCTCCACACACACAAGCTCACAGACATTCTGATAAGCACAGTACAGAAAAAGGTCAGGGTTACACGTGACAGATACCAGGTTTGGGCACCTATTGTACATGTTGGCCTATATCCAATTACAATAGCATGAGGTAAACAATGGTGAGGCCCCAGGATGAAGGGCAATGACGAAGTTAACAGTATGGAGGAAAGGTCCAAGCAAAGCTAATAGCTCTGAAGTAACCACAGCTTGTTTCATTCAAGGGCAAGAAGGTAAATGTTGGCTCTGCTGTTTTAACTGATACATAAATGAATCTCATCACCTTGGGTAAGGCTATCAGTGCTTTATGCATATTTATACATACACATATTTAGTCCCTGACTTTACTCTTGAATGAAAATTAAAAACCACATATCACATTTCTTTTTCTTTTTTTCTTTAATTGTTTTGGTTTTTCGAGGTAGGGTCTCACTCTAGCCCAACTGACCTGGAATTCACTATGTAGTCTCAGGGTGGCCTTGAACTCATGGTGATCCTCCTACCTCTGCCTCCCGAGTGCTGGGATTAAAGGCATGCACCACTACACCTGGCTTCACATTTATTTTTCTTTCAATTTCAAATGCATTGATTTAATATATTGTTGCATTTCTCATGTTACCAACTAGAGAATCCTTATTTATTTAATATTGATATTAATAACATTATTTTTTATTATTCAAGTACAAAATAAAACCATTCTGCTACTTCAGATCTACCAATGGTAGCTAGATATTGAAGTATAAGTATACAAAGTCATAACTGGGAATCTCTCTATAAAGGGCATTTCACAGAAAGATACACCCACAGGCACACAGGAATGAAGATTTTAAGTCAAATCAAAGTTGAACCTGAGATACTAATTTATCCTGGTCTTGGCTGCTTGTTAACGTAAATTAATGTTGCTGAACAACCATAATCAGACTTCATCTACACATCAAACCCGAAACAGGCACATGAGTCAAAAAGTGATGAGTTAGCCTGGATTATTCAGATTTTGATCTTATCAGATGACTGCATCAGAGTGTCAGAATGAAATGTCTTTTTAAAAATTGACCTAGGGCAATATGCACTGGGAGCCGGACTCTTGGGCCCCCAAGGAGAGATGCACTATGTGAGCGATTGAAGGAGAGGCTACTAAAAATAGAATCTAGCTAATTCAGAAATGCTTATCTCAGTTAACCTATACTGATATCACTCTCCAATGGAGGTTCTATTTGTATCTTTCAGAATGCAGGGAGAGAGCTGTGGCTCATCCAACCCTACCAACGAACTGCAGGCCCATAGCTGATATCCTGACAAGAGATGAGCCACCCCAGACATACCGTGGAGGATCCATATGGAACTCCGCAGAGAATGATGGGATGAACAATTGACCCATAGTGACAGCCAATCAGTCATAGGACAACATAGGACAAGCCAGTGAGACAGACACCAATGATTTTTGACACAACCTAAAGCAGAAGTACAGAGACCCCTAAGTCCTCAGTAATAGAACAACCTTAATACTCACCCACCACGACTCAGGGAACTGAGCGGAAGAGGGGGCGGAAAGATTGTGAAAGCCTTGGCGGGAGAGACTATCCAGAGACACAGCCCCCCTCAGTAACAACATACTAGGTCCATCAGAACCCGGCTGACTCCTAGGCTATCCATGGTCCCCTGCCCCAAGGACTGATCCAGACTGCCCACGGAGGAGGATATCCAGCTGAGTGGGGATGGGGAAGAGGGGCATTGGGGAACAGGGGATAATAACTCATTGTTTGCCCATTAAATAATGTAACTCATTATGGACAAAAACATTGTTAAATGACTGCAGCATTGATTGGATTGGTACAGGATGAACACTTATCAAGGTTGAAGCCCCTCAAAGGAGGCTGCCAATGAAAAACCACTCATTTACCCAAATCTTCCATACTTATGTAATTAAATTTCTGCATGATACCAGACCTAGAGAGGAGTTTGGAAAACCCTTCACCTTAAATGAAGGACCTTTATCAATTAAGGACAAAGTTTTAGGGTTTTTAGGAATTTGAGAATATTTTGCCAATGTGACTGTCTTCTGAGAAGGAACAGACACAGAATCGAACCCAACTCCAGCTAACTTCTAGGAGCGTTGGTTTGTGCTAGATATGGCTTTCTCATTCCTATCCCACTTCCAGAAGATTATAATGATAGAAAAGGGAGTGTTTAGTTATTAGCTTGAAGATTCAGCTGTTGGTGACAAAGCCTTGTTCCAGAGAATTGCAGAAAATGTGTTTTCTTTCCCCTTCTTGACTAAATGTGTCTGAGCTTTGTAAAGTGATTTAGACAATTAAATGAGATGATACTTAGTTCATGCTCAGCAGATAGCCATGCAACATGGGCTCTCTTCCTTTTGACCTGCAGGTTCAACTCTCAGCAGCCAGGGTTGGACAATATGAAGCTACAGACCAGCAGAAGGAATCAACTTTGACTCAATGACACTGGTGACTTTGAAGTGGCTTCCTGGAATCTGGGATTGAAGGCAGTAGATATGGCTTCTCTCATTCCTGTGATAGTGCCTTACCAAAGCTGTTTAAGGATGACTGGATTGGGGCTTATCCCGAAGGGGGGACCAGGAGCATGAAGCAGCTGGCCACATTAATTCCAGTCAGTAGGCAGAGTTGTATGCTTACTCTCTCCTGTTTCTTCAGTCCTGGACCACAGCCTGTGAAATGGCACTGCCCACATTTAGGGTGGGTCTTCCCCCCTCAACAGAATCTAGAAACTCCTTTGTAGGCATGCCGAGAGGTATATTTCCTGTGGGATTCTAAAGTTGAAAAGATTAACAACACACATGAGGTAAACAGTACCTCGGAGGCCAGAGAGTGAGATGAAGCCCCAAGAAGGACCATTTGGATATAACAATGCTACAGAAATGAGAATCTTGAAAAGGACTATGTGTTCACTTATTCACTCATTCAAATAATAGTTACTGAATTCTACCACATAGCAGATACTATTCTCGGCCCCAGGGAATTCAGCAGTGAACAACTCCATGTCTTAGTTCAGAAACAATGGAATAAATAAAAGTAATACATACTACAATGTCTGGTGATGTGGTTGCTCTAAACAAAAATCAGAGTTAGGGCATAAAGAGTGATGGGAAAGGGATTATTATACATACAGTTGACAAAAACAAAGGCAAATAGCTCACATTTTACTTGCCCAATATGAGCATTCTTTACAAATTTAAAAGATGACAAGTTGGGTTGGAGAGATTGCTCAGTGGTTAAAGGCACTTGCTTGCAAAGCCGAACAGCCCAGGTTTAATTCCCCAGTATCCATGTAAAGCAAGATGCACAAAGTGTCTGCAGTTTGTTTGCAGTGACGAGAGGCCTTAGCATGCCCATTCTCTGTCTCTCTCTTTCTCTCTCTTCCTCTCCCTCTATTTGTCTCTGCAAATAAATAATACATAAATATCTATAAAAGATGAAAATAATAGAAGAAATAGAAGGGCCACATGCGTTTGGCTTTGCCTCTCTACCCTTCTAGCAAAAGGCTTGATCCAGATCTTTTCTCACCCTACACTTCCCCTTCCTTGAACATTACATGGTCCACTTTCAATCCTCCCCCAAGTAGTGACCCTTTGTTTTCCAGGCATATGCTTTAAAAATAAATGCAAAGAAAAGATTGGACTTAGGATATCAACAAGAAAGATCACTCAGGAATCTGGAACATTGATTTCTTAGACCAGTGGCTCATATTTTAATGTTTACTTAATTTAGCCTAAAATTATTTGCAGCATAATTTTAACAGATTTTATTAAGGTCACTATCTAGGGGTGGGCCTCATGAAAGTCTGGCTTTTTCATATTTGTGAATAGATGCAATGATGAACATTTGTTTTGTTTTCCAAGGATGTCATCAAGGTGTTTGAAGTGGGAGGAAGAAAGGGAAAGGGTGAATAATCTTTCTTCTGTAAGTGCCAATGTCCTTTCTTGAGCCCAGCTCCATGAGAAGAGTTTGCCCTGGTAGAATGATAGGTGTGGGTGTCCAGGCTTCCTGCTAATTAAGACTCTTTTTGTTTTAATTGATTTTAAAAAATATTTTCTTTATTTTCAAGGAGAGAGAGAAAAAAATCTGGGCACACCACACTGCAAATGAACTCCAGATTCATGTGCCACTTTGTGCGTCTGGCTTTACATGACATTACTGGGGAGTTGTGTTGAGCCTGGGTCGTTAGACTTTACAGGCAAGCACCTTAGTCACGGAGTCATCTCTCCAGCACTAGTTAAGGCTTTCTGACCATTGCATTGTACAGTCACCTCTTATGGACTAAGAGAATTCAGTCTCGCCTAACTGTATACAACTTAAGACTTTAAGGGGTACAAAGACAGTACATTATAGAATAGAAAAGTGAAAAATATTCCATTTCTTATCAGTCCTCCTCTGGGTTTCTACAACATGTTTTACTTCCATTTAGAGCATTTATGGTTCAAGGCCCAGTATTTAGCTCACTCAAAACCTACAGTATTAGCAAGAATTAGGCCAGGCGTGATGGTGCACGCCTTTAAACCCAGCACTTGGGAGTCTGAGGTAGAAGGATCACTGTGAGATGAGGCTTCCCTAGAACACTTAGCGAATTCCAGGTCAGCCTGGGCTAGAGCAAGATCCTACCTCAAAAACAAAACAAAACAAACAAACAAACAGACAGACATACAAATAAAAGAATTAGAAGTGGCTCCAGTTCCGGTAGACTGTACAAGGGAGGAATCTCTTTTCAGTTTACTTTTTGGTAAATCAACTCTGTCTGAAGGGAGTCAGAGTGACACAGTGGTAACAGAGAATGACTCAACTTGCTCTGGGTAGAATGACAATTCTGCCTTTAAGCCTTTGGTGGGGCATTGGGAGAAAAATATATACTTCAAAGAAACACATTAGTGTGTATGTCAGTGGCTACACCTGAATGGAATATTCTGGAACTTCACTGACATTTTCATTGTCAGTTACTAGAAGCACATTATTTGGCTAAAAAGCAATGTACCCATTTACTCAAACCAGCATACCTCAGTCATTTCCTAAAAACAAAGCAAACAAATCACAAATTGGTGATGAATCAGAGAACTATAAAGTTTATACTATTTTTTTCCCTCACTGTTTCCCTAGGAATCTTCTCAGGAAGCAAATGACCACCAAGTTGCTCATATCTTCCTATAAAGATGTTGGCTGGAAGCTGAAATACTAATGACCTGGAGTGAAATAACCAATGAGTGTGGCCACTGGTCATCACAAATGCAAAGCCATGCCTGCCCTAAACCTCCAGTATTACGGAACATTTAAAAATCTGTTCTGTCACAGAGGCCTGTAATTGTATTATTGCCAGGGTCCTAGGGATTATCTTGTCCAACCCACAGTTTGCTGATAAAATTTAAATGAGGAAAAATCAAGCCATCTGCTTAATTTAAGTTAGAAACAGAGCCAGGAAAGGACTATCTCCTTCAGTGATACCCTACAAATGACAGGTACCTGCTGAGAAGAACAGAGTAATGCTAAGCATTTAAGACAGAGAAGTCACAGTAGATAAGAGATTTGATATGGTTAGGGATTCTCTTATCCTTCTTAGGCTTTAAGGGAATGTTTTAAATAACAAAATGATTCCTTTTTTCTTCCTTCTTAATAAATTTCCCTAGGTAAACTGTTATCTTAGCAGAGGGGCCAACAAACCTTTCCTGTAAAATTCCAGGCATGGGGTTATAACCATCTTCCCCTTGCCAGTGTTTGGCAGTGTTGTATCAGAGGTAAGGTCCACCTTCTCCTCATGGCATTGTTTTCCCTACCATGATGGAGCTTCCCTGTGACCCCATAAGCCAAAAAAAAAAAAAAAAAAACATATTTCCCTCCAAAAACTGCCTTTTGGTTGGGTTCTTTCCACTAAGCAATGGAAAATTTGACTACTGCAGTTTTGGTACCAGAAAGTGGGAGGATCAGTCATTATTGCAAGAACCCTGATTCTGTAGCTTTGGCCTTTTGGAACTGGTTGGCAAGAAGAATGTGGAGGGACTTGAACCTCAGCCTAAGAAACGCCTTGCTGTGCTATAAGTACAGCTTGATGGACTATTCTGGTCAGAGTTGAAAGACCTGAATATGGTAAAAACTATGTACTGTGAGATTTGGCTTATGAGGGTGAGAAAAAGCATTGTCGGGACTATGCCAGAAGGAGTTTGTGTGAGAGGCTTGCTGCACTCTGCCTGCCTGTGTCCTGAGATTGTGTAGGGTTGCTTTGTGTAGAAATGAACTGGTGTGAGCAGGTGGAGATGGCACAGAAATAAATGAAATCTTTTGGCCAAAACTGCTGCTTGGTCAGCTGCAATTGTACATCCATTGAGATTGGGCCAGGTGATCTGCATTGGGACAGCAGTAAGAATATGGACTCTTGAAGTAAGGGGCCTGAATGCCAAAGGTTTCCTGTTCTTCAAAGTTGGCTTTATTTCCTCCTAGGTTAAGAAGCTGGCAGCCCACCTGGCACTATGGCGTATAACAAATGCAGGAAGACAGGGTCAGTGGATGTGTAACATGGTTTTTTTTTTGGGGGGGGGGGAATGGCCATGGGCAGTGTGAAGCAGGTGTGTTGGATTGCCTGTGTGGAGACCCGATAGAGCCATGAGGATGAATCGTGGGTTGCAGTGGAGATCCAGTAAAATGCCAGGACTATAGGATGGCTGCCAAGGAGAGCTGTTGACACCAGAAGGAGTTTTCTGAGACTGTGAGCAGCCTGACTGGAGGAGTGGAATTAGAACTCCAAGAGACCCATAATTGGTGTTGTTTGCCCTGTTTGTTTTAAATCTTGAAATGGTTCTATCTTTGGTATGCCCAGTACTATCTTTTGCAGTGTGAATTTGTTCTGTGACATTATGATGTATTTTTCTTCATATTATGGCTCATTTAAAGACCTTAGATTATGGAGATGTTTGAATATCATTGGGGTTGATGAAAATTGTCAGGACTTTTGGAGTTGAGCTGAAATGCATTGCATTTTACATCATGGTTATCATTTTATGGATGCCAGGGGTGGATTAGTATGGTTTAATTCAGATGTCCCCCATAAATTTAATGTGTTCTGAATGCTTAATCCCCAGCTGATAGCAGTTTTGGAATTGGAACCTTGTCAACGGTATGTTGTCAGGGACAGGTTTATGAGAATTACAGTTGGCTTCCTCTTGCCAGTTTTTGGCACACCTTCCTGCTGCTGTTTGCAGTGCTGTGTCAGAGGTGATGTCCATCCTCTGCTCATGTTGTTGTTTTCCCTGCCGTGATGGAGCTTCCCCTCAAATCTGTAAACTAAAGTAAACCCATTCTTCCACAAGCAGCTTTTGGTTGGGTTCTTTCCATGTAGCATCAAGAAAGTTGACTTACAAAAAGATTGAAATGTTAGAGACCAGAAATGTTTCAAATCTTGGATTATTTTAGATTAGTGAATACTTGTAGACACACAGTGGAATATTTTGAAGATGAGGACCAAATTTAAGGATGAAATTTATTTATGTTTCTTATACACATTCTCCACATAGCACAAAGGCATTTTACTACTGGGCAAAAGCAAAGGTTCATGGGAGAGAACATTCCACCCATGGTAGCATGTCAACTCTTGTAGAGTTATTGGCTTTGGAGCTATTTGGAACAGGGATCCTCAACCTACAGGACATATTTTAGAGTTTTCGGGTCATACTATCTCTGTACAGCTACCCCACTATCCTTTATGGGACAAAAGCATTCAGACATGATATGTAAAAGGATGGGTAGAGCTGTGTTCCAGCAAACCTCTATTTTTGGAGAATATTTAAAATAATTTCATATCATTTTCCTAATTTGTGTCATAAAATGTTATTCCTTATCTCATTTCCCCCAACTCTTACAAATATGAAGAATATTCATAAAACCAGGTTCTGGGTAGAATTTGGCCCATGACTTTGTGAGTCTTTCTTGGTCAGGATAAAATGGGAAGAAATTCAAGTTAGAAATATCTAGTTTGCAATTTTGTTCTTGTTTCAAGTTGTAAATTAACTATTCTTTGTCCTTCTATAATTATGCTGACACTTTTTTGTTGTTGTTTTTTCGAGGTAGGGTCTCACTCTAGTCCAGGCTGACCTGGAATTCACTGTGTAGTCTCAGGGTGGCCTTGAACCTATGGCAATCCTCCTACTTCTGCCTCCCGAGTGCTGGGATTAAAAATGTGCGCCACCACACCCGGCGACACTGTTTTATCAGGTCCTGTGAGGACTCGGTGTGTTCATTCCCAGAAGACCCAGTGGCTAGCAGATCTGTAATACAGGTCATTTATCTTCTCTGCTTTCTCCTGTCTCTGACCCCTGCACCATACATTCACACATAGCACACTTTATTTTTTTTAATTTTTAATCCTATTTTTCTTCTTTATTTTTCAAGACCTTTTGGAGCACTCACTTCCCTGGAGACTTTCCTAAAGACTTGGGTTGTAATGGTTGGAAAGTTACTATTCTCTGTAATGTAGACTACTTTCCCCCAAACCTTTGCTATCTTGATTTTTGGCAAAAAAAAGAAAAAAAAAAAAAGCCCAAGAGCAACAAGCCACAGCTATAGGAGGCAGCACTTGTGTGGACTTGGATGATGAATAAAGGCCAGAAAGAGAAAACTTCAGTGAATTTATGTTACTTCTAGGTAGGCACACTTCAGTTGGCTGACAGAATCACAGCCCAGAACCTTCTATAGCTGTTCCTGGGAGTCATCACCTGCTGAGATGTGTAGTTCTACATTTGCTGCTCTTTCCCAGGCTTGACACTGGTGCCAACTCAGACAATCCTGAAGTAGCCAGAGTGTTTCCCTTATGACACACATCAGCCTCCCTAATGCTCCATATTGTAGAGCTCTGAGAAGTTCTCACCTACCATGCGGTCACCAGAAAAGTACCCCAAATCTTCCTCTGAGCCACCCACAATCTTCAAGGTGACATGAGGTGACAAAAGGGCAGCTTGAGAGATTTGAGTGGAAAGGGAAGGTATCATTTTCCTTGGCATAAAAGCCAATGGGAATTTGGTACAAAGGAGAGTGGGGTGAAACATCATGGTTACTTATCTCTCTAAACAGATTTCTGATTATGTGTTAGGAAATGTAGGTGCCTTATTGCTCTACCAAGATATTGTTACAGAATTGAATAGATGGAAAGAGACAGAATGGGCTCATACATTCAAGCACCATCCACTGACTGGTTAGTAGTATCAGGTGCCCTGTGGAAGCTGGCAGTTCAAGGGCCAATGGAGTAGTTCCTGTTCTGATAAGAAAGGGGACAGTAGCAGACAAGAAAGTCTGTGGTAAGTGCTACGATGAGAGCAATATTGGGCCTGATGTGGTCCTAAGAGGGTCTCTAGTCCATTCTGTGGTTAATGGAGAAGGAAAGAACAGTGAACAATCACAGGAAATATGAATTAGGCAAAAGCAAGAACGAGGAAGAACAGAGAGACAAGAAAGAAAGAAAGAAAGAAAGAAAGAAAGAAAGAAAGAAAGAAAGAAAGAAAGAAAGAAAGAAAGAAAGAAAGAGAAACAAAAGTAGCTGAGATTTGAGGATATTTACTATGTGCCAGACATCATTCTGAGATATTTATGCATCTTATTTTAATTATGAACTAGTTTTTATCACAATCTCATTTTACATGGCAAAGCAGAGAGATCAGGTTGCCTGACCAGTGTAACACAATTAAATAGTAACCTGGAATGGAAACAGAGAAAGAAGCAAGAAAGAGTATGATGTGTTCACAAGTAACTGCCAGTTACCTAGTGTGGTTGAGTGGGGCCACATCTCTACACATGTAAAATGAATCGACTTCAAATACGGTGTGATACAGAGGGAGTCCTCAGCCTTATTCTCATTGGTGCACACACAGAAAGTGAACAGTGGTGTAAAAGGGGTGGGATTTAGTGCATCTATATAAGGCTTATTTTAAAAAATCGTTACATCTCCTTTAGCGTATATAATTATGCCATTAAAAATGAAATCAAAAGTATTGAAGATACTGATAGGAATTTTCTATGAAAGCTCTACACAATATCTTTTCAACATTTTTGTTGAAAAACTCACGCCTGTTTCTGTGAGTCGAACTTTATATAACAGGTTTTACGCTTCAAATGGCTACACAGAGCTTCCAATTAAGACATTTTAATACTTATTTCTTTCAAGTCTTTATAGTCATCATCAATGAGAAACTTTGTTCACACAGACAGGTAATGAAACATCTTAAACGTTTTACTTTACAACCATTCAAAAATTACTATAGTTGAAATTACATTGAAGTATCCGTAGCGCTTCTTCATCTCCCATTGACAAAGGTGGAAATGAGGAGGGATTTCCAAAGCAGCACCAAGTTCTAAAAACGAAGCATTTCAAGATAATGACAGAGCTCACAGTAGCTGAATCCAGAGCAGTGCCAGGCAAGCCATGCTGCTGAGTGACACCTAGAAGGATACATCTGCTGCAGCTGAAAGGTACTCTCTGTATGTGAAGACAGAATTCCTGTTAGACGTCCCCTACTGCCCTGCTTTCAAGAATCTGAGCCTAGGACTGCTCTCTGTGCTCGAGGTACACATGGCATAAAAAGTTCTCTAGCTGCTCCAGGGCACCTGGTCCATAAGGCTGCTGCGAAAGTTGCCACCCAAATGAAGGATGCTCAGTACATTCACAGCAGAGCAGCAGGCATTGGTCTGGGGTCCCCAGTTCTACTTGTAGGTATACTATCAGAGCTGTCCCCCTCCCCAGAGTGTCTGGACAAGGCTGCTCATTGCCTAAGGCCACCAGCCTGGCTGCCCCAGGGCCGAACAAATCAATTTCTTGTGGTACATCTGTAATTCATTCATGGCTCACAAATTGGGAAATTTCAATTAAGTTATGCTGAAGCATGAAGACTCTGCAGCCAGACTGCCTAGGCTTGAACCCAGGTCCTCCTGGGTGAGCTTTATGTCTTCGGGGTCTGTGAATTAAATTTCTCCTGGATGTGTCAATCAAGAGGTGCTTTCAGCCTGTTCTCCTTATCTAGTGTGTGTAAATCATGCTCATCTGGGCCAAGTCCATGAGGTCAGCTTCACTCATTAGTGACCGCACTTAGATGTGGAATTGATTGAGGTTTTCAAGCTCAAAGTTATTTCCACTCTCATTTTTTCATTTTGCTCATATATTCGCTTACTGATAAACATTTATTTCATGTGGCGGGTATGATATGTTAGTCCTGAGCTATGTTCTTGACCTCCTGGTCAACCTTAGGTTTTGTAGAGTTTTGAGTAGAGGGGAGTGTAGAGAATGTACTGGAAGGCAGTGGAAGCTGAGAACCAAGAGGTACTACTTGCAGTAACCCCAGGTGAGAGGTGTAATGGTTTAAAACCAGGTGAAAGCAATGGAGACAATGGATCATGCTACCTTGTAAAAGTGATATATTTTGATATAGCCTTCCCAACCATAGGCTTCTGACTAGGTCTTCAGCACCATGCATATATTCTCTCCCATGGAGTGGGCCTCCAGTCCCATCAGAGAGCATTTGGCTTCCCGGTAATAGGCATGGCACTATTTCAGTAGTTGGCACATTTCCCTTGGCTGGCCAGCCATAAGGCATGCTGGGTTCACTGCTTTTGATGACTTTTCTCTCCCAAATGACTGCATGCAGCATAGCTCTTAATAGCATTCTGATAGCTAGTCAATAGGAAAGAGGTTTCAAGCTCAGCTGCAGCTTGATTTCTCAGGGACCTGTGGCCCAAGCATGTGATGTCTTCAGCAATGGGATCTTATCTAGTTCTGGTGGGCAACTAAGAGCCTTGGCCATGAATGGCCTGTAATATTTTGAAGGCAGCATGGGACTCACTGATCAACAATTCATTGGAAGGTATCCCACTCTGGCTCTGAAATTTTTCCAGTAATAATCTATGGCGTCTGGATCCATCATTATCCAACTCTATGTGATACCTCTGTATAGGGTTAATTTTGAACCTATTACTTTTTTAATGGGATTAAACTTTTTAAATTTTTAATTTATATATACTGTAACAGGTTATACACTATAGTTCCCTTACCCCAATTCCTATTACCCTGGGGGCCCTCCTCAGTAGGGTTGTGGTAGTCACTGTGGGATCATGAAGGTCTCAGTCAGCCTCTGTGGGGTAGTGGGGGAACGGTACCTCAGGATATTCCTGTCCACTCTGTGGTTCTTACAATCTTTTCACCCCCTCTTCAGCAAAGTTCCCTGAGCTGTGGCAGGCCTGCTGGCAGTCAATTTTAGTGTTGAGTTCTCTGTAGCCTCTGGATTTCTGCCTGCTTAGGTTTTGATCATTCTAAGTGTTTGTCACCATCACCCTGGGGCTGGTTGTCAGGCCAGCAGTAAGAGCAATATTCATGATGTTGCTTCTTCTGCAATTTCTCCTGGGCCCTGAGAGATGTGGTAGAGGTAGATAGGCTCATGGTGGGCAGTTGGCTTTCTTCTTTCTTACCGAGGAATCTAGGCTCTCCTCCATTTTCTCTGCCATCTATAAAATTAAACAGATTTGCCAACCAAGCATGAGAGCAATTTGGGCTAAAGGGAGTACACAAAGTTGTTTAGGAGATTTTTGGGTGCCAGCCTACTCTTTCCTGACCCTGGGATTCTGACCTGGTTTTCAATACCAGATATGAGTTCCCTCCCACTGAGCGGGTCTCGTGTCCAATCAGAGAACACTTGGTTACCTGTAGAGGCTACATACCACTATTGCACAAATGTGCATATCTTGTCTGCCTGGTTGATCTCACAGTCTGTATGGTGCCCTGTTATCCATGTTGCTGGTGACCATTGTCCTCCAGCAGCTCCAACAGGCCTCTCCAGCACTATGAGGGCTGGCCAGGAGGGAGCTCGATCCCCTTTCCTTCCCAGCATGGTATTCCGATGACCACAGCCTGTGGTGTCTTCAGCAATAGGGGCTTACCTTTTAGCTCTGGCAGATAATCAAGTGTTTTGGCAATGGCCTACATTATTTTGGGGACCTCATGGGTCTCCCTGGCTAACAACTCATTGGGGGGGGGGCAACCCAATTCTGGGCCTTGGATTTATCAGCTAGAGTCCATGGCTGTAAGTTTAAGCTTTTCCGGCCTTCTCTCCAGTCTGTCTCCCCCTGCCTCTTTATTGGTGGCTATATCTTTTAGGATGCTAGTCAGATTGAAGATTTCTATGGAAATGATTCTTAAACTGTCTTAATTATTGTGTAATTCCCTGCCTACCCTCTACCCCTCCAACTCCTAACATCTGGATTCTCCTCCAACCTGTTGGAGATTCTCTCCTTTCTTCCCAGCCCATTTATTCTCTTTTCGGGTCTCGCTCTGGTTTTATGCCCATATTCCTGGTGTTGACATGTGCACTCATCTCGCCTTGGTCCCGGTTAGGAAGCTCATATGAGAGAGCAGACATGTCACTTGTCTTTGTGTCTGCGTGACCTTGCTTAGAATGATTTTGTCAACTCCATCCATTTTCCTGCAAATTTCATGATTTCATTGTTCCTTGCCGCTGTCTGCCCACCTCTAGAACTCCACTACTTTATACAGTGCTGGGGGTAGTGCAGGTACGTATGTCTGACAGTCTGCTTGAGTCCTTTATTCTTGTGAGTTAAAAGTTTAAAACTTCTTCTTTCCTCACATTTTAGTGGGGTTTGGGAGGAACAGCAGCTAAATGTGTGATCAGTCTGTTTTTTAGACAACAAACGACTGAAGTTTCTTTCCTGCATTCTCTTTGTCAAGGTTGAGTGTTTCGGCTAAAATAACATCAGACAACGAAGGTGACTTTTTCTTAGATGTTTCTAAGAATGCATATGACAACATAGACCAGTGTAAAAAGCCATGTCTTCCTTAAAGATTTGCTGAAACAATGCACAGAGGGGGAAGGAAAAAAAGAAAAAGAAAAACTGGCTACCTTGGGTGCAGTTCATAACCCCCTAACCTATGGACAGATCCAGTATGCATACCGAGGAAGGACCCCAATGGGTAGGGGACAGAGAGGAGGGAAACAGGGACACATCCACAAGATTTGCTCATACAATGTATATACTTATTCATAATAAAGGTATAAATAAAGATAAAGGTTTGCTGAAACAGAGGGAAGACTTTGCTTTGGTGATTTAAAAAAACATTTTTTCTTTTTTTCTTTTCTTTTCTTGTGCGTGTGTGTGTGTGTGTGTGTGTGTGTGTGTGTTGTGGTGTATGCACTTGTGTGGAAATGCCTGTGCCCTGGAGGCATGCACATCTATGGAGGCTTCTTCTATAGTTCTTTTACCTGATTTCTCAGAGACAGAGTCTCTTGCTGACCTGGAGATCACCTTTTGACCAGGAGCCTCAAAGATCCTGCAGGCTGGACTTACAGGCATGTGTGCCTATGCTTTGCTTTTTACATGGGTGCAGGGGATGTAATTCAGGAATGCAGGTCCTCATACTTGGGTGCCAAGTGCTATTTTCTGCTGAGCCATCTCCCTGGCGTTAGAGATTTTTTCTTTTGTTCCTTCTATTTCTGCAATTTCTCTTTTCTCATCTTGGTAAGTGGTTCTAAATAATTACTCCATTATTATTTAACATACTGTTCATCTCTGTGAATGGCCTTTCAGTTTGTTCAATTACTTGTCCATTTTTCTTTCTGTTTCATCCATTTTCCCTGTCATTTGTTGCTTTTTTATCTTCTTTGGGCTTACTCTGTTCTTTTTCTAGAGTCCTAAATTGCACATGTCACCCACTTTCTTCATTTTTTTCTCTCTCAAGTACATACATATAAGAATAGAGCTTTTCTCCTCAATCTTGCTTTAGAGTACGATTCAACATCTGCTTTGCAGCAGGTTACAGATTGTCTCTTTAATGCATGGCTTATTTTACAGTGAGCTTCTAGGCCAGCATGATGGTACAAGCTTGTCATCTCAGGACTTGGGAGGAGAAGGCTGGAGGATTAAGTTCATGGCTAATCTCAATTACATAGTGAGTTCAAGGCCAACCTGGGTGTCATGAGACTAGTGATTAAAGTGTATTTAATCTTCATTTAAATTATTGATATTTAATTATTTGGGTTTTGGTCAAAAAGACTCAAGAAATCTTATGCTTTAATAATTCCCTGAAATTCACAGGACTTCATTGGTGGCTTAAATACTAGTCAATTTTTGTGAATGTTCTTAAAAGAAATGAATTTTTTTAGGGGGGGGTCAGAATATTTAATGACATTTTCCAAAACAATTATAATTGTACTTTTTTAACTTCTTAATCTGTCACCCTATGAAAGATATATCTTAAAACCTTCTCCTTTAGCTGAGTATTTATTCTTTTATATTTCTTTGGAAATCTGTTTTTAGACCATTCCAATTCGCAATTACCCATTCTGCTTGGAAAGCTGTTTATCATTTGTAGTGGGTTAATTCACTGGCCTTAATGTTTCTAACTTGAATTATGTTGTCCAAAACCAGTACATTTTTAAATTGTGATTTTTTTGGGCATGTATTTCTCCAGCATACATGGGAGGTAAAACAGCTAAGCACCGATTTTTTTTTTTTGAGACAGGATCTCATGAACCCTAGGCTGGCCTTGAACTCACCTGGTACCTGGGGTCGGCCTTGACCTCCTGATCCTTGTGTTCCCACCTCCTAAGTCCTGAGATTACAGGTGTGTACCACCATACTTAGTCTAAAAACTAATTCTCATCCTATTAATTTGAATTGTATTTTAGTGTATTTCATGTAAGAAGCATGTATCTGGAT
Organism: Zapus hudsonius; assembly: GCA_004024765.1. Taxonomy (NCBI): domain Eukaryota; kingdom Metazoa; phylum Chordata; class Mammalia; order Rodentia; family Dipodidae; genus Zapus; species Zapus hudsonius. The sequence continues at coordinate 24,062 of PVHP010013489.1, read as the reverse complement.
CTTGGTTTTGTTTTATAGTTGGACAGAATAGCGAGTCATTGATGGGTGAGCTCATTTTAGTCACTATGGTTACTGCTGTATGCAGAATGATTTCTGCCATCTTGTATGTATTTTTGTGTTTTTTTCTGTCCTGTTTCTTTTCCTACTTTTTATTAGTAATACAATTAATTCACTTTTCTAATCTTGTTGAGTTCAGAATTATAGTTTTAAGAGCTATCCTTTCATTTGACCACAAGAATTTAAATGTTGAATATAAATACATTAAATAATATGTGAATTAATTTAGTCTCTCTATTTGTCACCTGAGGAAAACCAAATATTTTAGTGCAATAATTACATTTCACTTTCTTTTCTCTGGTTATTAATATTATTAGTACTCTAAGTTTTGGGTTTACTTATTTGATTAATTTTTAAAAAACAGGTCTTATTTTGCTACTATATTTCTGGTGAATAATTAAGTTTACCACTGTATCATACTATCAGCTTTCCCTATAATGACTGTGTGCATCACAGTCATTCCTGATTTATTTTTCTTCCTGCTTTATTTCACTCCCTGGACTTCTTTCAGTGAGGAGTCTTAGCTAGTTCTTGAACTGAATATGGCTTGACTTTGTTCTTAGTCCAGAATAATGATTTGAGGAAGCACACAATTCTAGGTCAATGGTTTTCTCTTTTTCTTTTTCAGTTCTTTAAAGATACTCCTTCCTACACTGTAGGCCTTCATTGTTGCTTGTTAGAACTCTGATGTTCTACCCATAAGCACTGATTTTTATAAAAGAACATTCGTATTTTAATTTCTGAATTCCTGCCATTTCAATAAGGTAGATTTGGTTGTGGAAGGCTGGAGAGATAGCTCCATGGTTAAGACGCTCGCCTGAAAAGCCTAACAACCTGGGTTCGATTCTCCAGTACCCCAGATGCACAAAGTGGCACATGCATCTAGAGATCTTTTGTAGTGGCTAGAAGCCCTGGTATGCTCATTCATTCTCTCTCTCTCTCTCTCTCTCTCTCTCTCTCTCTCTCTCTCTCTCTCTCTCTCTCTCTCTCCTTGCAAATAAATAATAACAGCAACAGACAACAATAATAAATTTGGTTGTGGGTATTCTTGGCACACAATGTACATTTCCAGGAAGACTTCCTATCTCTCTTCAGTTCTTCTTATTTCTAAGCCCTGTTTTTCATTTTCTTTATGTGTTGTGGAATTCCTCTCAGGTGAGGGATGGAGTTTCTCCAGGCTACACATTTGCCTGTCTCCAGCCTATCCGATTTGCTTCTTCTGTAGAAAACAAAACCAAAATTACTTGCTTCTTAGTAGCTCTGCTTCTAACTCAGGTTGCATGATTTACTAAAAGTCACACACTGACGAGATGGTGAAGGCAGTAACTGCCCACTACAGCACCCACTGAGAAAGGGGTTGTTCCAGTCAGGCAGGGAGAGGGGAGTGAGTAGTCTCCCCGCCTCTGGGGAGAGTGGGCAGTTTTCAGTGGAAGGCTTTCCTGCCTTCCCTGTGCACTTTGGACAGAATGACCATGTTCCTCAGGCCTTGGCCCAGCCCCCCCAGCTGGTCACCTTCCCAGGCCTCATTCAACAATTTGGTAGAATGTTCCAGCCTGGAGACTGGTTGAATTTCATCTGCTCTGTCTGTTTTGGGGGAGCGTGGGAGTCTGGTCCTCTTCCACTTTTTTTTCATTCTCTCCTCTGGCACAGGCCTCTGCCTTCCTTCCTCTGGACCTCCTCTCTTTCACTCTTAATAGCCTCTTCTCTGAGGAACCTTCCCCTTGCATTTCAAAAACATTGGCTTTAAAACCCACTGTTCTCCATCTGGGATCAAGAGTTTATTTGGGAAGGGAACAGTGACTCTCCCTCTGGATTCCATCTGTCCTTGTTCTTCAGGTTTTGAGGAAAGGAAGCTGGGAGGACAGAGACTTGTGTTTGACATACCTTCTCTTCACCACATGAGGATCACACTGATACCAAGCCTGGCAGACTGTGTCCAGGAAGTCCATGGTACCATTTGTACTTTCTGTCATTCTTAGAGGCATTTGCCTCTCATTGTGAGTTCTGCTTGTCGGTGGTGAGTTCTGCCTTCCCCAATCACAAACATTTTTCTGATTTATAGATAGCCAATGTCTCCCTTTAGTTCTTCCCCAGAACTCTTTGTACTAATGTAGCCTCTGGAAGCCATTATTTCTGGAATAAAATCACCACACCCTGCAGATTTGTCCCTCTGTCAATGCTGTCAGTGAATCACATTGAAATAAATCAACACAAGCCCCATTCTCAGTTCTGTACCCATTATCCTTATGTTCTCTCCAAAACCTGGGATTATAATATTTCATTCTGTTTTCAAACAAAACCATGAAAAGGCCTTTTGCCACTTGCATGTTTGGAAACTCCTCTGTGCTTCTTTTAGGGTAAGTGCTTAAAAAAACATGTACATAGCCAGTAAACTCAGGGAGAGAATTATTTTTTTAATTGACAAATTCTATAAATATTAACTGTATACCATGATCATATTAACCCCCACAGCCCTTCTTCTTCCCCCAAATCTTCCCTCCACCGAATACCTTCTTTTACACACACACACACACACACACACACACACACACACACACACACACACACATATATATATTTTTTTTTCATAGGTTATAGTCTTATATCCCCTCCCTACTGGTCCCCATTTCCCTGACAGCCCTTCTCCTCTGTATGATCCTTGGTGTCCACTGAGGGCCTCTCTTATTTTCGGGGGGGGGGGTGTACTCAGGATATTTCTATGCACCCTATGGCTCTTACAATCATTCTCTTCCACAACAATCCCTGAGCTTTGGGTTTGTTAGCTGTTTGTTTTTAGTGTTGAGTCCTGTATTTCTGTTTTGATGTGGTTCAATTCACCTCCTTGTTTGTTGCCATTTCCCTAGAGGCAGTTGTCAGGCTAGCATTGTGAGCAATACTCTTGTTGCTGCTTCCTCTGCAGTTTCTTCAGGGTAAATGTGGTAGAGGTAGCATTTCTTGTGGTGAGCAGTCAGCTATCTTTTCTTGTCATTTTGGTGGATCTTGGATCCACCCAGTATCCTCTGCCATCTGTAAAATAAAACAGATTCTCTAACCAAGGGTGAGAGCAGCTTTGATTAAGGGAGGTATGCATATAATTTTGAAAGACATTTTGGTGAGACTACCCACTCAATGTTTCCAAAGAATAGTGGAGGTTTCTTACTAGGGGTTGTGTCTGTCTTGTCTCTGGGGTGCTCACTTGGTTCCCAGTAGTAGATTGAGGTCTCCTCACATTGAGTGGCTCTCATGTCCATCAGAGGGCACCCATGTGGGCTGTGTGTGCCACTACTGTACAAGTGTGTGTTTCCTGTCCATCTGGTGGGTTGCATAATTTGTAGGGTCTCCTGCTTATTCGTGCTGTTGGTGACCATTGTCACTTAGTTGCTCCCATAGAAATTTCCAGTGCCATGAGGGTTTATCAGCAGAGGACAGGTTGACCTCTTGGTTCCAACATGGTCTCCTGGAGTCTTCAGTGATAGGGTTTACCATTTGGTTCTGTTGGATAAGCACTTAGCAATGGCCAAAATTGATACTGGGACCTTATGGATCTCTCAGGGAAAGAATCCTTAAATCTTTTTGAACTCTTCACTGGCATCCAAAATTCTGGACACCTCTAAGCCCTTGATCACATTTATTCTTATGGAGTTAATAGTCCACAAGACCTTTCAAATCTTCCATAGCAAGAGAGCCAGAAACTGAAGGTATGCTTCAGGCTCAGTGCTGGTTCTCTGAGTTAGGGACCATGTGCATGTAACATGGCAGTGGGGATTAGGAGAGAGGGCTGCTGGGTAGGGAAGAGGCCCTAGAAGTAGTCCTGGAAGTATGAGAGGATCTGAATCATCAAGTTCAGTGAAGCACCTTGAAACCCAACATCCATAGCAAAATGCCAGCAGTGTGAATGTGGCAGAAGGGAGAGGAGGGGAGAGAAACAGCCCAAAGCACCTGTGCATGGAGGAGTGGAGGCTAGTGAACGTGAACTTGCCTGCTTGGTCTATGCTTCCCAGTTCCTGAGGACAAATGGGACTGCCTGAGTTCAGACTATTTGTATCAGGACCTTCCATGTTATTTACCACCAGAGCCCATGGAGGATTTGGATGGATTTGAAAGCAACTCCAGGTTGGGATGAAAGAAACCTATTTTGGCAAGGTTGTTCCTAAGCAAAGGTGTAAAAGTCTCTCATTTTATAGAAAATAAAGTCAGTTGATGTCCATGGTATTTATCAATCAGGAATTGAACACTTTGGGATGAAATAGGTACTTTGCAATCTGAATACTATCTACTATTTTCTTACTCTCTCTGAATTCCTTTTGGTAGTTGCTTTTCATTCTCTTTCCTTTAGGAGCATGGACATTCCATAAGGCAATCTAAGTGGACTTATAGCTATTGTAATTACTGCTATGTGGAAACCTGCAGTTTCAAACGACAGCTTCCATGCTAACAACTCATGGCAATGAATCTACTGGATTTTTTCCCCTGGGATCTTTTGTAAAGGATGCTTATATCTAGAGATTTTAGCCACATAGCACATAGATCACATTTAATGACTTATTTTTAATTTTCCAAGTTTTTAGTTTGATTTTGGGGGGGGGACTTGGTGTCCCCCCATTTTGCTTCTTACATGAGCACACAGTGTGAAGAGGAGAAAAGAGTTTAGCTATCATCATTTGAAAAGCATTGTTTACATTTAGACGATCCTCTTACTGACTCTGATAGCAAGGTTAAGAATGCCCTTGTGAAGTAGCAACAATCAGAACAAAAATTTAGTACCTTTTCCCTCCTTATCCGTTGAATCATCCAAAGTAGAATTTAAATACTCAGCTTCTATAAAGGGTTTCATGATATGAGAAATATTAATATTAATCAGTGAAGTACCTGGTCCAGAAAGTCAAGTGTCAGTGTGAACAGACCCTGCAGGCTGCTTGTTATGAACTTGATTCTACCATCCATCAGTGGTAAGCCTTGGGGCAAATTATGCTTCTCTCTAAGTCTGAATTTCCTTTACTGTAAAAGGAAAATAACTTCAACTGTAGTATAAAAGAGTTATTACTAAGATTAAATAGGAATAACTACCATTATGGAGGATCTAAGTTAAGTAGCTAATGCAAGGAATTAAAAGATTGTTTATGAAAAGGTGCTTATTTATCATCATTCATAAGTTTAAAAACTTGAAAGTAAGTGAAATGTCTATCAATAAGAGAATCATTAAATACATTATTGGATAATTTCCAATGACATGTGCACAGCCATTATTGGAATACTCATAAAGATTATGCAGTAAAATAACAAAGTGAAACTATGAAAGAAAATGTATGTGCAGTATTAAAAGTCATATAAAACGTCAGTCTTAGAGAAGAAAGGAGATGAGTCTGCAAAATAGTAGTTGAGTGGTTGAGTCATATCTTTAAGTTTTTCTATTACATTATAATGCTTTTTTAAAAAAATATATTTGTGAGGAGAGAGAGATTGTGTATGTGTGCGTGTGAATATGGGCACATCAGGGCTCTTGCTGCTGCAAATGCATTCTAGATGCATGTACCACTTTGTGCCTCTGGCTTTAAATGAGTCCTAGGGAATCCAACCTGGTCTATCAGGCTTTGCAAGCCAGTGCCTTTGACCCTTGAGCCATCTCCCCAGCTCCATATTGCTTTTCTAATTAAAACACAGTAGCATTATTCATTACTTTTATTTGTCCTATTTATGACAGTTTAGAAAACATACATCATAAAGACAATATAAACAAATAAAGAATAAAATCCCCTTTAATACACCTTTAGCATTTTAATTTACATTGCTTCATTCTTGTGTATGTAATATATGTGTATAAGTACATATTACCTACATACATCCACTGGCATTGATTCATTGATTCATTTTCAACTTACCTTGTAGTCTGCTTCCCAGGCTGTGGTTGGTTTTGCATCCTTTCTTTATCTTTGATCTTTTTATACAAGCTTATTCTTCCTTTCCTGGGAAATTTAAATCCCTGGGTCTTATTGAGAAAACCCAGCAGCCCTTTGAAATGTTCTTGTGTTTCTGGTCTAAAATAATTCTCAGAGGTGACTTGTGTGACTAACACTTCCATTACCACTTTTTTTTTCCTTATGGGGCTCTACTTCCACCAAACACCCCATGCCACTATTCTGGTCATTTCTCTCTACTTGTCATTTAATTCAGTGTGATCCACCCTGTCCTTGCGCCTCTGCAGATTTCTCCCAGTTGGAAAGCAGTTGAGGAAACTGATGCACTTAGTCAGTTCTCTTTCTGATAGGCATTTATCTTACCAGATTTTTCCAGAATCATTTGGACCATTCATCTGTTCTCTGCCAGCTTTCTCAGAACTAAGTAAACATTTCTATTTTATATAAACAGAGGTTGTCATCAACAGATAAACAGGTAAAACTCTCAGCGCAAGGTAGCTTTCTTTCAGTGCTCTTGTAATCTTGGCTCTTCCTGTAGTAGTTTACACAAAAGGACAAACTGTGTTCCTTCTGCTTCTTACACTGGCCCAGAACACCAGTGGGAGGGGCACCATCGAAGTTGCTTTAATACTTTTATTTATTTACAGAGAGAGCAAGGCAGAAAGAGAGACAGAGAGAGAAGAGAGATAGAAAAGTAATATGGGGTGTGCTAGGGCCTCTTGTTGCTATAGACCAACTCCAGATTCATGGGCCATTGGTTTTTCTGGCTATACACGGGTACTGAGGCATCAGAGCCAGGCCGGCAAGCTTTGCAAGCAGGTGCCTTTAACTGCTGAGCAATCTTACCAGTCCCCCAGCTAGGCTTTTGTAAATGCCTGTGACAGAGACTCTGTCAGTGAGTACCAACAGACAAGGTCCCTCGCAAGTACTCTGCCATAATAGCTGCTCTTGTTCTCCATTGAGATAGAGCCTTTGGGTGGGAGAAGCAGGCATGGAATGCTGAACATACCTGCAAAGTGAAAATATTGATCTCACAAATCAGGGCCTTGGTGGGAACAGATGGGTCTTGCTTTCTTTTTCTCAACTATGTACAGCTCAGCTAGGTTGTGGAAGAAGTTTGTACCTTCTTCTTACCGACTTTGTAAAAAGTGAACGGGTATTGCAAAGGGTTAGCATGTTACCATCTGCTTCACGTCTCAAACGTGTTTCAACTAAATGTACTTGTGAGTAAATTATTAGGGATGCCGCTAAGAGCTTTCTAGAAGGTTGCCTGTGATGCTTTGTTTTTTAGAGAGATTTTTTTTTCCTTTCTGGTTATCATGAAATACTTAAAATTGGAGGTCCCTGCTTCCAATTTAAATGCCTTGTTAAATATACTTTCAAGAATAATGGTATCGGTCCTTTCATAATGAATCACTAAACTAATCAAAAACTTAGCTCACCCATTAGAGATTACTAGAGATTGACTTGAGAATGAAAACTGGCACCTCACCCATTTATCTAACTGTTAAGATGCAACATTCCTGCTCCAAAAAATGAATAAAGAGGCAAAATGTTTCCTATCTTCCCCTTTTGTCCATATGTGACCCCTGATTAGGGCCAAAATTTGGCTCAACAGGAAAAGTTGGTGTCCAATCTGTTCACTATATGAGTTCATGTCATACCTTTCTACATTGTTTCCTGATGCTCTGCAGGAAGAAGAGACGGACCAGCAGTGGGAACATTGGCTAGAGAGCTTCATGGCAGATAGTATCACATGGTTAAGCAGAAAGTCAGAAAGACTCTCTTTTATAACAATCTGTTATTGTTGGAATTAACATGGGTTTTAGGAGAACTATGTTAATCCCTTCCAAGAGCAGTGCCCCAGTGACCTAATGCCCTTCTGCTAGGCTCCACCTCTTGACGATTCTGTTACTTCTTAGCACCACCACAATGAGAACCAAGCATCCAGCAGCAAGCCTTTGGGGATGTATATTCAAGCCATATAGAATCCTCAGCAGATAGATGTTTTCACTTGACCATGTATTATCAAAGGATCAGCTGTAGGACTGGGTGACTCCAGCTTAGAATCAGAGCTGAACTAACAACAGACCTTTTACTAAAGGTGTGGAAATGGATTAAATCATTAAACGGAGGACAAAATCCTCAAGGAAGCATACCGGCGTAAGCGAAGGTTTCATTGAAAGAGAGCAATGTTTCGCTTCATTTATAATATCCAAGATAAGAGGGAAGGCTGACAGGTACACTGAGGCAGCAGGCTGCAACTAGAGACAGCAGGCAAGGACAGGAATGCCTGAGAAGATGTCTGTGAATCAGCCTGGAACAGATACAATAAATTCAAGCTGGGCCTCTGAGTGGGGGAACTGGCTGCTCAGGGCATCCTGTGCTGAGGGCAGAACAGCTCCTTCTGGGGAATGAAAAATTCCTACACTTGTTTGGCCAACAGGGAAGCTTGGTCTGATTACAATCATCTACAAGGAAATTCTCTGCAGTCAAATGACCAGTCAGAGGAGTGAGGAGATTCCCTTGCAGGGAAAACAGAGCCACACATGTTTGTTGACAGCTTGTTTATGAAACTCACAGGCAAGAATATTTTGGATGGATCTCCATGTACAGAACTGTTTTAGTTATCTGGCATCTGCACAGAATGAATCATCTGGGAGAACAATATGATTTTGGCAATTAGTAGAATGCTTTTTTTTTTTTTAAAGTCTCTTGACTCCTATATCCCAACCTCAGAAATCTGAGGTGAGCAAAAAAAAAAAAAAAAAAATCCCTTGAAAGGGTAAAATGTGCCATTAAACCTGGCAGAGCATGTATGAATTATTATTTACAGTGTAGATTAAAATTATTAGCTTCTACTCAAGGTTTTATATTATTAAATTATATTCTATAAGCTTAAAAATAGGCTAATAATTCTTCACAATTAACTTAAAGTATAAAGAATGCAAATGCATAGGCATTATAAAAATGAAATATAAGCTCATTTTTGTATGTTTCAGTAATAGAGGATGAGTCATGGTTGAAATATAGTGCACATGTTTTAGCCCAGTAATTGGAAGTTTTATATCAGAAATGTTGATATCCATATGTGTCACCATGCTGTAGGATTAACGAGTCAACCCCAACACAAAGAATTAATAATGGGTTAAAGAGTAATTCATATTTATAAAAGTAAAAATAGCAACAATTTAAAGTTCAAAAGTTACAACTGAATCAAGGCATCAAAAATGACAATTTTATAATCTGTGTGTGCACATATACCAAACCTTTATAGAGTTAAAGCGTTGGGTGTTAGTCATATTTTGGGAAGAATCCTTACTTAGAATCTTCAATGCAGTCACCAAATTCAAGTCATACTTAGTTTCTATAAGTAAGTAGCTGTGAGTAGCAAAGACCTATGGAATCATGAATCAGCTGCCCACAGGAATTCATAGATGGACTTGGAGATATTTAACAGAAACCTGAGGACTATGTTTCTAGGATCATTGAGCTGGAATGTCCTCAGCTCAGGAGGGAAGACAAAGGTCTTGTTGGAATCAGCAACTCATTTATTACCAACATTTAAGTTTGAAAAACCTGAGCCCTGGAGAAGGAAATGTGGAACTGTGTAACACTCTTCCACCATGAGGTGAGCATTTCTTTACAGTGGGCCACATTTTAAAGATGCATTTTGAATGAAAATTAGGCTGAAATATATTCTTTCTTTGCTTTTTAGCCAGGTTATATTCACACCAATTAAGTGGTATTCATCAGCATATTTAATATTAGTTGTTATAAAATACTCTGATAAAATGGTTTTCTTGAGAGTGGAATTCTTATACCTCAGTGGCATAACCTAATCTGCTCCCTGAATCCAGACTTTTTTTTTTTTTTTTGCGTGTGTGTGTGTGTGTGTGTGTGTGTGTGTGTGTGTGTGTGCAGTATGCACTCACTGTGCTCAGTTGCTGGGGGATGCACTTGCCTAAGACAGCCTGAGCTGAACACCCAGTGTCCCCCTCCAAGCTCTTCCACTCATTGTTTGAGAGTCTCTTATTGATCCCAGTGAGATGGTTTTGCACAAGCTTCTGAGATTCTCCCAGAAATAGATTTTTTTTTAAAAGGCTTTAGATTTTCAAGTATTTTCAACTTCTCTCCTGGAAAATCATTTTCCTTTAAAAGAAACACATGTGCGAGTTCTTGTCAAGGTCTCCCAGAGACATTCTCAGGTCTCTGTTCTATGGACTGAATTTAACAGATATGAGTGGCCATGCCCTGCTGCTTGTGGGGTTCTGGAGATTCAAACTCTGGTGGTCTCAGGCCTCCTTGGGTCCTCATGCTTACACAGGAAGTTATATAACTGCCGAGCCAGCTTTCCAGCCCTGAATCAAGAACTGCAATAGTTTTTGTTCTCCACACTTTTCTCTTCCTGTCACCTTATCAATTGTCACCTCACTTATCAGTCTACTTTGTCCAGCCTTCTAAATTGCTGCTTCTAATCCGAATGAAAAAATACTATCCTGGGTTGGACAGATGCTCAGCAGTTAAGGTGCTTGCCTGCAAAGCCTAATGACCTGAGTGTGATTCCCCAGTACCCACATAAAGCCAGATGCACAAAGTGGCCCATGTATCTGGAGTTCATTTGCAATGGCTAGAGGCCCTGGCTATGTCTCTCTCTCCCTCCCTCTCCTTGCAAATAAATAAATAAAAATATAAAAGAAAACACTATCCTGTAATGATCTGTCATTTTAAAAAACATTTTCTATGTATTTGTAGATTTTTGTGGCTAAAAAGTTGTAATATTGCAAAAAAAGTTGTAAAATTGTAATTTTCATAAATATCATACAGGAAATTATTACATAGGTTTTGAGGCATTTATTTATTTATTATTTTTTAATTTAATTTAATTAATTTTATTTTTTATGAGGCATTGATTTTGTTATATAGAAAAGGCTTTTTATTTATAAAATGAGTTTTAGGTCCTCATTGGTTTTAATAATAACAATATTTTATAAATGAATGATATTATTTTAAAATGTATTTATTTTTAAGCAGAGAGACAGAGAAAGAGGGAGAGAGAGAAAGAGAGAGAATGGGCATGCCAGGCCCTCTAGCCACTGCAAATAAATTCCAGATGCATATGTCACTTTGTGCATCTGGCTTTTATGTGGGTACTAAGGAATCAAATCTGAGTCATTAGGCTTTGCAGGCCAGCATCTGAACTACTGATCTCCAGCCCCTTAAATAATATTATTTAGCTTGAAAACATTTTAACCCATCTTTTTTTAAAAAAGATAATCTTTACCTTACCAAATTCCTCATAGGTAGGCAGAATTAATAGTCAGATTTCATTTAGTTATTCATATAGCTGATGGCCTATATCAAGCACGAGAAAACCAGGACTTAGAGAGGTTCCATAGCACTGAAAAGGCAAAGGTAAGAAACAGGAATGCTGGATGCAGTTCTTGAGCTCCTGGGTTAGTAATGCTTCTGCATACTGTGATGTAGCAAGGCATTCTCGGCGTGGTTTGAGGTGTGACTTTCTTTGTTATTTCAGTCTCTACATTAACTTTCTGATTTGACATTTCTACATAAGCAGCAACTAAGCTCATCATCTTGATCACTTACAAAATCAGAAACAAGACAGTCAGGCAGTCTATCAGGCTACTGATAAGATATGATGATGGGTCAGAACAGGATCACCTCAGAGGACTTGTTTATCACGTACACTAGTTCATAAAATCTTTGCTATTTTATCTTTGAAAATTACAAATAGGCAGAGACATCATCTCTTCCCAGTCACTTGTCTTGAAGTCTTTTACAGTGTAAGGGGGCAGGTTTCCCTTTCTTAACAAGCAAAACCCAAAGGTCTGCATGACTTTTTCATTGCATATCTCTAAAATGTGGCTTGTCTGAATCGGTACAGCCTTCTGAGATTCTCCCAGAAATAGATATTTTTAGAAGGCCTTAGATTTTCAAGTATTGTCAACTTTTCTCCTAGACAATGATTATTCCTTTAAAGGAACACATGTGTGAGTTCTTCCCCAAAGTGGCCACGTTATCATTTGGGAATAAATTAAGGGCCTCCAACATGCTCCTTTCCTTAATGACAGATGTCAAGGACTCTGGGTAAAAGGACACAAAAAATAAAATAAAATGAATTCACGTACTGGTAAAGCTGAAAGGATCTTCAGGAATTGATCATTTAGAAGAGCAGTTCTTATGTTGGTAGAAACACCTGGGAAGTTTGGAAGTCTTGCCCCTACAGAGTACCATCTAATTGCTCCTTACCGACTCTGAAAAGGTGGGCAGGAACAGATCAGGAAGACAGGAGCCCTGACTAAAAGCACATTTTTTTTTTTACATAGCTACATGGAGCACAGTGCAAGTGATAGAAATCCCAAAATGATACTGGACAAGAATGTTTTTTGAATGTATAGAAAAGAAAAATGGGCTTTGTGTTTAGAAGAAAGGAACCGGGTGCTGAGCTGCTACTGTCTTCTTTCATGTGTGGAGTACTGAAAGTCAAAGAAATCTGGGAAAACAATTCAGACTCCCTAGATTGCCAATCTAAAGACATATTTGAATTACTTGAAAACATATGCTTAGGGCTGGGGAGATGGTTCAGCACGTAAAGGCACTTGCTTACAAAGCCTGCAGGCCTGGACCTGATTCTCCAGTACACATGGAAACGCAGATACACAAAGTGACACATGTATCTGGAGTTGGTTTGCAGTGGCAGGAGCTCCTGGCATTTCAGATTTTTTCTCTGTATCTCTCTCAAACAAATAAAAAAAAATTAAAAAAGAAAACAAATGCTTAAATTTAATAGTTTTCTTTCTTTCTTGCTATGGGCTACTGTCTCTCCCTAGCTCTTGGGGTTACTGAACCTAGAATCTCATGCATACTGAGCAAATGCTTAATTGCTGAGCAATACTCAGCTACCTAGGTAGTTCTAAGTGCTAGACTTACACTACTTCTAAGTGGTGTGTTACCAGATTACTATTAATTCATTTCATTCTCAAAATGACACTGTAAGATACTATTATTTTCCTCTATTAATTTACACAGCCATTAAAGAATTTATTTGTGATGTTTTTATAAATGATAGAACAGAATTTAACTCAGGCCACAGGCCCCTGACCATTTTTAAGCCCTGTGTTAATCTGTTTTTGCCTTCCAGTTACATAAAAGACCTGGAACATAGAATTTTGCTTTGCTACTATTATAAAACATTTACTTAAACAAAACCAACTTTTTTTTTTTTAAGGTAGGGTCTCATTCTACCTCAGGCTGACCTGGAATTCACTATGTAGTGTCAGGAAGGCCTTGAACTCTTGGCAATCTACCTACCTCTGCCTCCCTCCCCAAGTGAGTACTGGGATTAATGGCATGTACCACCATACCCAGCTAAATGAAACTTTTTTTTTTCCTTGAAGATACATTAGGATTTTGAGTTAGAAAATACAGTTGTAAAGTGAGAGTCTGAGTCAGCAGAATTGTGCCAGGTGAAAGGCATGGGCGCCTGGATCTCATGAACCTTTGACTCCTTGTTGTTTCATCCAAAGGAGAAGGCACTTTCCCAACTGCCAAGAAAACACAACAGAGGCAATGCAGCCCTGTGATCTCTTGACAAAAACAGGGATCAGAATATCTATGTGTGTGAGAATAATGATAAACCCAAAATCATAACATCACAGAACAACCACACTAGGCAGTCATAGAAGACATTTAGGACAGCGAGACTACTCTGTTCAATGCTGTAAGGATGGGTACATGCCATTACAAATATGTTCAAGCACAAATACCAAAAGGAAACCTTAACTGTGGTTCCTGGGAAATTAAGATGTATCAGCTCAGATTCTGCACTTAAAACAAACATTCCACTCTGGTGCTAGCTACTGCACATGAAGGTGACTGTAGGAACACTTCTCTGCTCTGTCTTGCCTGGCAGGTGACTCATCCCTGTTGTCAACATATCCATGCAGCATATACTACTCTCTTGTTAGTTATCTGGAGTCACCTTGCTTATGGAATCAACCATCATGTTATTACAATGCTTGTGTGTTCAGATAACTCATATTTAACTTAATAACAGCCCTAAACCATGAGAATAGGTATGGGACCATTTAGACATGCCAAAGAGAAGCTGCCAGGGCTTCTTTTAAGTGACAAGGTGAAAGTTAATCACAGCTATTATGTGTATAAAGAAAAACATAGTATAGCGTATGATGAATTTATTTCTATGAATGGCTTCAAGCATTCACTGTGGGTTTGGAACTTATCTTTCCTGGGGGAAGAAGGGCCAACTATATATGAGAATTCTCAGAACCTTCTGCTCAGTTTCTCTGTGAGTCTAAAATTGCACTAGAAATCAATTCCATTATAAAAATACTGTAAAACACTCTGTTAAGTGAAAGAAGTCAAGCACAAAAGAATATATATTGCATGATGGCATTTATATAAAATACCCATAATGGGCAAATCCATAGAGACATTACCAGGTATTAGAGTCAACTTCTCATTGCAGACACAACAAATCTGACCAAAAGCAGCTTGAAGGAGGAAAGGGGTTTTCTTGGCTTATAGACTTGAGGGGAAGCTCCATGATGGCAGAGAAAACATGGCATGAGCAGAGGCTGGACATCACCTCCTGGCCAAGATCAGGTAGACATCAGTAGTGGGAGAGTGTGTTAAATACTGGCAAGGAGAAGCTATCTATAACACCCATAAGCCTGCCTCCAATAATACACTTCCTCCAGGAGTCTCCAGTTCTCATATTGGTATGAACTTGGGACCTAGATTTCAGAACTCAAAAGTTTATGAATCAAATCACCACACCAGGGTTTGGGGGAAGAATGAAAAGTAGCTGCTTAGTAGGCACAGGGCTTCTGGGTGATTAAACTGTTCTGATGGTAGGCAGTGGCTATAGTAATTATACAGCATCAGACATGTAGAAAAAGCTGTTTCCCTCCAAGAGGAAAACTTAGTGAATTTTGTGCAATGTGAACTTCCCCTCAACTAAACAAACTTTAAAACTCACACAGCCAAAGAGAAGAAAATGTCACTTTGACAATTAAGGAAGAATGATGCTTTTGAAAATAATTTATTATAAGAACTAGTTTACAAAGGAAGTGTTTTCAACAACTCTGAGAGTGTAAATGGTTTTGATCTTTGAGGCAGGTATGGATAAAGTTAATGAGAATATTTTCTGAGATGAAGACAATAGCATGATGGGAAGTCAAAATTATGTGAGAAGTAGAAAGTTTGAAATAGAATCACAATTGCAGGATGTAAATCTGGCTGTAGGTGGTCAATGCTGAGCCCATGATGTGATTAGCAAGATGTGGACCAATAGAATGTGGACCAGTGAATCATTGATGCAAAAGACAAAACTGACATTCCTCAGAATATAGACAGAGAGGACACACAAAAATGACAAGGATGCAAATATAATGCTCAGAGCAACAAGTCCAATCATCAAAAAACACACTTGAGGGATGCTTTTTTGACTAAAAGCCTAAAATATTTCATAAAACATTGCTGACCACAGATTTTTGAAAAATATACCCTGTGTCATGGTCAGCCACATGCCACTGGGATTAATCTCCAAACCAGGCACAGTTTTGGGAGGAAAGTATTTATTAGAGTAAGAGATCTAGGAGAAGTTCAAGAAAAGGCTGGCCCCATTTCACAGATCCAAGTAGAGAGAAAAACCCATCCAGCACCTCCAGCCAGCACACTCCAACTTTAACTTTCCAAAACAGCAGGAACATCAGGCCTCAGTTCAGACTACTCTTTGCATATGTATAGCTAGAATTTTACATTCACTTTAGAAATACCTTAGGCCTGGACCCTAGGAGGCCAGGCCAAGATGACACCTCCTCCAGCCAGGCAGCTAGAAAAAAAAATAAATCTATTGGGCGGGCATCCATTAAAACTACCACAATCCACCCCTGGCCCCCAATAGATTTATGACTATATTATGTTCAGTCCAACTTTAAAGGTCCCAGTCTTTATCAATTTTAAGGCTCTTCCAAAGTCCCAAGTCTTCTCTAAAATTTAAGATTGTCTTTTAGCTGTAAATTCTGTAAAATCAAAACAAGTTACAAACTTGTAACATATAAGAGCACAGAGTAAACACTTCCAACTGTTATGAGGCATAATAAGGAAAGACTGGGCCCTTGTAAACTCAACAAACATTAGCAAACATTCATATCTGCAGTTCAAGTTCCATAGCCCAACCAGTGGCTGACAGTCTTTAGATTTTCCAATTTTATCCCTCCAGTTTAGCTGAGTAGCTGGGAAAACTTCCATCCCCAGACAATAGCACTCCATGGTAGCCCTTGCAAAGTCCTGTTATGTCCAAAACATCTTCTGGTCTCCATTGCAAACCATTGTCCACCTTCCAATGGCTTCACTGGCCAATCAGGGACTTCAAGCTCTGTTCCATATACCGAATCTCAGCAGCAGCTCCTGGGACCATGTGCACTTCATGACCCATTCCATGCATGCATTTATCATGCTTCCAAAAGCAATACCAGGTATGCAGGACATAGTCATGTTGTTAATTGAGGGACAAAATAAACCTTAAAGAGCAGGTTCCTTCCTTTCAGTAATTTCTTTTCAAACAAGTTTGCACAGTTCACCATTCAGTCCTACCTGGGTGGAAACACCTCAGGCATCTCTCCATTGTTTCAATGTAAAGCAGTTGGGCCATAATCAAAACCCAATCTCTGCCAGTAAGTTAAACTTGCGTTGAGGTTTTTCTAACTTTAAGTCTTATATTCTCAGTTCTATATCCATAGCCAAGATCAACAGTCTATTACTTAAATTTAACCTTGGTCAAACTCTGGGCATGGGCAGTAGGTACAGAGTTCTCTTAAAGTTTTCTGCAGTTTCTCCTTCCCCTTAGAAAGTTTACAAGCCAAGCCTCCAAATGGTATTCTCTCTGCACTGAGCATTTTCAAAATCTCACCAGAATATCCCATAAAACACAGCTTACCACTCTGGAAGGCATCTTTAATTCCAGGTACCAAATCCAGGTCCATTCCTCTAGCATACAAGTTCCAGAAGACCAAAACCACACGGTTAGATTCATCTCAGCTATATCACCCCACTTCTGGTACTAAATCTGTCATGGTCAGCCACATGCTGCTGGGATGAATCTCCAAACCAGGCACAGTTTTGGGAGGAAAGTATTTATTAGAGTAAGAGATCCAGGGGAAGTTCAAGAAAAGGCTGGCCCCATTTCACAGATCCAAGCAGAGAGAAAAACCCATCCAGCACCTCCAGCCAGCACACTCCAACTTTAAACTTTCCAAAACAGCAGGAACTTCAGGCTTCAGCTCAGACTGATCTTTGCATATGTATAGCTGGAATTTTACATCCACTTTAGAAATACCTTAGGCCTGGACCCTAGCAGGCCAGGTCAAGATGACACCGCCACCATCCAGGCAGCTGGGAAAAAAAACACCTAATAAATCTATTGGGGGACATCCATTCAAACCACACCCTATGATACTTTTTATTTAAGCAAAGCAAGGAAAGTTTTATATAAATAAAACATTATATCAGTGAAGACTGGATACCAGCAAAGGAACAGAAATTAGACCAGAAACAGATTTATCTAAAACACAGACTCCAAAAAGACATTGGAAAAAATTGTACAGAATTTCAAGGAAAAGCATTTGTGACACAAGTATGCTTTCCCAGCCAATTTGTTGCATGTGTGAAGGCAACAAAAAGATGTTCTAAGATAAGTTAGAGCCTAGAAAATATAAATCATATTTTTCTTCTTAACATTATATGAGTAAGATGGCATGGTCTGAAAAACAGTTTGGCAGTTTCTTATAAAGCTCAACATGCAATTGCTATATGACCAAGTGATTATAGTCCTAACATTTATCCCAGAGGATGAAAACTTGTATTCACACAAAACTTGCATGGGGGTGTTCATAGTCGCATTGGTAGTTAAAAGGCCCTAAGTAGAAATAGCTGAATGTCTTTTAAAAGTACATTGTGGTAGGTCTGTACTATGGACTATTACTCAACAGCAAAAAAAGGAAAAAACCAAGCCTTAGTGTTTAGCTCAGTGTTTGGGTTCCTGTCTCTGTCCACTCACTGGGCTTAGGGATACAGAGGGGCAACCTTGGCAGATGACCTTGAAAGTGGTTTCTCAGGTTGTAATAGGCTTCTTTTACTTAAGCATATGTGAAGATTTCCCCATAGTGTTCCACTGTCTTTTACCATAGGTGTTTGCACATTGTCACCTGACCTCAGGCT
Organism: Zapus hudsonius; assembly: GCA_004024765.1. Taxonomy (NCBI): domain Eukaryota; kingdom Metazoa; phylum Chordata; class Mammalia; order Rodentia; family Dipodidae; genus Zapus; species Zapus hudsonius. The sequence continues at coordinate 5,826 of PVHP010013489.1, read as the reverse complement.
GTCCAAGGTCCCTGCACAGAATGGAGGAAGAGATGGAAGAAGAAGCTTAACACACTCATTTTTAGTTCAGCCAGTTCAACTTTACACTTGGCAGCTTAATATTTTGTTTGAAGACAGTGCATTAGTTACTTTTTTCCTTTGTCTTTATTATCCATAATTACATACAGTATTATGAGCAAATCTTGTGATGGTAGTCCCATTATACTCCTCCCTGTCCCCAACCCACTGGAGACCCTACTCGTGGGTATACTGGATCAGTCCCTGGGGCAGGGAGTTATAAATAGCACAGCAGGTAGCTAGTTCTCCCCTTTGTGTGTTGTTGCAGAAGGGGGCAATGTCTCTGGATATTCTCCCCAACCATTGCTCTTACAATCTTTCCGCCCCCGCATTAGTTACTTTTATTGTGGCTGTGACCACAATTCTTCATAAAAGTAACTTAAACTCCTTAAGATTTATTTTGGTTCACCATTTCAGAGGTTACAGCCCATCATGGTGGGCAAGATGCATTGGTAGTAACAGCTCCACCCATACCTGTGGGAGCATGTGGTTCTCACATTGTGGCCAACTAGGAAGCAAAGAACACAGGCTAAGTCATAAAGCAGGCATAAAATCAAAGGCTAATTCCAAGTGACTTGCCTCTGTCAGCTAGTCCTTATGTCCCAAAGGTTCCACAACTTCCTAATAAAGTTCCACCAGCTGGTGACCACCTGTTAAATGCCTGAGCATATGGGGAACATTCCACAGTAAAATCATAACAGATAAGAAGAATATATATCTTTAAAAAAATCAAATCAAAAATAGACTTGCCAACTTCAATTTGAATGTCATAACCTGTCCTCTGTAGTGAAATATTTGAGTAGCTACCAATTTTACTTTACTATAAATAGCTTCTCTTTCTTAACTACCTCAATTCTGCCATGGATTGATTTATAAGTAACTCCAAAGGCCCATGTGTTAGTTTAGTCCCCAGGTTGACATTATTGGGAGGTGGTAGAAAACTCAGTGAATCTGTGTCCTTGGAGGGGAGTGTGGGATTCCCCAGCCCACTCTTTCACACTCCAGCTGTGAGGTGAGTAGTTTTACTCCACCATACATTTCACATGATATGAATCCAGGTGCAAAAACTTTTGGAATAACTGGATATGGATTGTAGCCTCTGAAACTGTAAGCCAAGGTAAATCTTTGCTCTGTATAAATTGATTGTCAAGTATTTCTTATGGTAATGGAGAGCTGACTAGCAGAAATCTTTTACTTTCTTTTACTTAAAAGTCTTTCAGATGTTACTTCTCTCAAAAGAAGCTTTTTTTTTTCTTTCCAAACTCAATCTGGATTTTCTCCTAGATGCGTAATAGAAGCCTGCACATAAACCTGTCACACTACCTTCTATCACACTTATAATCTCATCATTCTTTGTCTCCTAGTAAATTGAGCTCCTTTAAGAAAAGGGCTTTCTGGGCCAGGAGTTTTGGCACATGCCTTTAATCCTAGCACTCAGGAGGCGAAGGTAGGAAGATCTCTGTGAGTTCAAGGCCAGACTGAGACTAGAGAAAGACCCTACCTGGAAAAGGAAAGAAGGAGGGAAGGAAGGAAAGAAAGAAAGAAATAAAGAAAAAGAAAGGAGAAGAAAGAAAGAATGAATGAATGAAAGAAAAAGAAAAAGAGAAAAAAAGTTTTCTTTCCATCCCTCTTCTCCTGCAGATGATACATGTGCCAGGAGCCCTGGTTGGATGAATGGATACTCTGTGCCCACTGAGCCAGGGGAGCCCAAACTTCAGTGGTCATAGGAATCACTAGCAGAATTTGCTAAAGTGTGGATTTCTAGGCTTTCTCTCCAGACATTCTAACAAGCTTCCCTAAGCTAGTGCCACAGCTTCTAAGAGGCACTGCACTAACAATAGTTTATCATTTGTCTTCTTTGGGGATTGTCTTACAAAAATAAAATATTCTGGTAGCTGATAGAAATATGTGGGTGTTCTCAGATGTTCCTTTTCACCAAAAACAAACAAACAAACAAACAAAAAACAACAGTGAGCAGGAATTCTGATTTTTACAATTGTTTTAATGTGGGTGTGCTTCATTAGCATGAGTTATTTTTCTTGAGTTTCCTACACTGTGGGAAACTGTCAAATCTAATTGTGTGTGTGTGTGTGTGTGTGTGTGTGTGTGTGTGTGTGTGTGTGTGATGGACATGGGTGAGTATATGTGTGTGAGTGTGTAGGTTCACATGTGTTCACATGGGAAGTGAGGCCAGAGGTTAATGTTGGGTGTCATTCTCAATTGGTCTTTACATCATCATCATCATCATCATTATTATTATTTAATAATGGGAACTTATAAATAAACATACTGAAAATTGGTCCAATTGCCCTCAGATTATCTTCTCTTTTGTTTCCTCTCCCCTGCCCCCATGCCACTGAGGGCCCTCCTCAATGGGAGTATCAGTAACCACTATGGGGTCATGAATGCACCAGTCAGTTCCTGTGGAGGGGGCAGGGGGAATAATGCCTCATAATACTCCTTCCCAGTTTTTGGCACTTACATTCTAACTCCCCCTTTCCACAATGTTCCCTGAACCTTGCAGGGCATATTAGAAATCTCCTTTAATGCTGAGCTCTCAGCAGCCTCTTATTTTCTGTTTTGATGAGCTTTGAGTCTCCTCAGTGTCTAATGCCATATCATAGAGAAGGCTCTCTGGCTAGCATTGAGAGCAGCCTTCATATTTAATTGGCCACTTCTATAATGAATCCTGGGCCCTGGCAGGTGTGATAGAGATGACTCATCCAGTGTTAGGCACACTGTTTTCTTTTCTTGTCATACTGATGGGTTTTAGGTCTCCCAGGATATTTGCTGCCATCTGTAAAATGAAGATTCTCTAATCAAGTGTGAGAATACCATTGATCAAAGGGGACAAACGTATATAATTAGAAGAGGTTTTTAATGAATATAACATCTCCATTAGAACTAGTAGCTTCCTTCCAGTGTCTATGACTTTCCAAACCATAGGATTCTGATTTATCAGTACCAGGCCTGAATTCCCTCCCATCGAGCGAGCCTTATATCCAATCAGAGAACACTTGATTACTCCCATAACCCATGTCCCACCATTGCACCAGTGGGTACATCTTGCCTGGCTGGTTCATTGTGTAGCTTGCAGCACCCATGGTGTGTTCACACCGTTGGTAACTTTTATTCCCCAGCAGCTCACATAGCTCTTTCCAGCACCATTGTGACAGTTAACTCCTTCAGGCAAGTTCCATAGATCCCAAACCTAGCCCCTCCCCTTAAGTGGGAGGTATCTCTAACTAGAGTTCAAACCTGATCCTAAAATTGATTGGTCAAAGATAGACCAACCAGCTGTCTCTCTGCTCACTTGAGACAGGGAATACTCACTGGACAGAAAAATTCTGTCTCTTCTCTCCTTGACATGGCAGGCTAGAAGAAGGACAGGGTAAAGTCCCCCCACCACAGCCTAATGGCTATAGTGCTCACCTTAATTTTTGAGAGAGGACCTCTTGCTGAAGCTGGAGCTTTCTGATTTGGCTAGACTAGCTAGCCAGTGCTGGGATCACAGGCACATGCCACTGTACTTAGCTTCTATACAGGATTTGTACACAGTCCCCCATGCTTGTGTAGGAATCATGTCACCAATGAGGCTATCTCCCCATTATCAAAACCCCACTTTTATTTCTCATTTCCTGAGGTCTGCTTCTTGAAACATGTGGACCCCATTAGCATGGGGGTGTCCCTTTTCTTGCAGCTGACTGGATGGCTTTCCTACCAAGCCTCTCTGTCTTCTGCTTCATCACTACTGTAACAGATTCATATCTCATCCTTCCTAATCATTTCCAAAAACTGCTAACAGATTTACATCCATTAGCATGTGTGTGAGAAGCAGCACCCTGTCCTTTAATAACTGGCACTTGAGAGGACTGTTGGACAAAGACAGACATGTATCATAGCTGTTATCACACAGTAAAGGCATTTAGAAATGTAGAGGACAGTCGTGAAGTTAGGAGTTGTGTACTTCCAGGAGGTTAATTCATAATAAAGATGTAAGGTAGGGGTGATGTAAGGAGAGGAAATAATTCTGAGGAAGAGGCTAATTACCCCCAGAGCTGGCTTGTAATGAAGGGCTGATTATAGCTGGGAAATTACCTTCTTTTGATTCTCATGCATTTAATGGTGCTATAGAGAAAGAGTTGGGTGCCCTGGCTTTTGTCCAGGACAACAGTATTTAAAATAATGGGTGCTTGGTTCAGGAACTTGTAGAGTTTGCAGAGTGGGAGATGCCTAACTAAATCCCCTTTATGCTCTTTTATACCTCTCATGCTCAATAACTTCAACGTGTTATTAGTCCTCAGATTTGTGTGTGTGTGTGTGTGTGTGTGTGTGTGTGTGTGTGTGTGTGTGTGCTGCAACGCATGTGCAGGGGTAGGATAGTATGGAACAAACTGAAAGGCTGCCAGTGATTACTCTCTCTAGCAGTCCATGATGATCACATGACTACAGGTTGGTAACATTTTATGATTCTTATCATGGGAATGTCTCACTTAAATATTCTATGTGTGCATGACTTACATTGTCTCCTAGAACTGAAGAAATAGAGTCAACAAATAGAAGCTGTTTCTAAGAATGTTCTGTCCTCATCAAATCCTTCGGTCGTACTCATTCTTAACATTGTCATACATGTTTCTCACCAGACACCTCGATTTCCCTTTTTGGTCATTATTATAGTTTGGATTGGGAATATGCCCCAAAGGCTCATGGGTTAAAGGCTCAGGCCCCTGGCTGGTGCTATTAGGAGATGGAGGAAAGTTTAGAATGTTGGGTTCCTGGGAGGTCTCCTTGTTAGTAGGAGTGTGCTGAAGAAGGAGCTAATAGGTTCTAGCTCCTTTCTCTTCCTTTTTCCATTCCCTCTCATGAGGTGAGCAGTTTGCTTTGCTTTGAGCTTCTAACATGGCATGTTGGTTCCTGTGAGCCCAAAACAATGGGGCCAACCAACCTTCTACTGAAGAAACAAAACAAAACAAACTCTGAGTCACATTGAGTGACACTGAGATTTAACAGGGGTCTTTAATCAATGACTTGAAGAGCTCAGCTTTGTAGTTCTTCCATCTATGAACAGGGACAATACCACTTTCCTCCCCATATCCCTAGAGTGTATGGATAGGAGTAGTCATGGTCTATAGGAGGAGGCAGGAATTCCTCCTCATTTCTCAAATAAGATTCAGATAAGACTTCTCTATGGCATCAACACCTTCTTAAAAGTTTTGGGGTAGCTGGAAAATTACCCTTCCCTGCCCATTAATTATAATAGAATGCTCAAAAATTAATCACTCAACCTCATCCTTCAATTTCAAATGCAATGTTTCTCCAGACCAATACTTTATTGCTCCACGGCTAGCCTTGCCTGAAACTGAATTTGAATGACTTTTTTTTTACTACCTTTACTACACCTCTGTCAAAATACTCTGCCTGGAGTAAGGTGTTTACAATGTCATTCACTACTTCAAGGTCAGGGCAAATCCAGAGACATGTAAGTCTTCAGGCAGGATAATGCATTGGAGGCTGTAGATGATACTTTACAACAGAGTACTTGAGTCAGATACAGTGTTTCACAGCTGTAATCTTAGCACTTGGAAGGCTGAGGTAAGAGGAGTGTTGTGAGTTTGTGGCTAAACTTAACTACATGATGAGTTCAGCCTGGACTACAAAATGAGACCCCCATCTCCAAAACCAAGCCCAAAGCCTAATCAAAACAAAACAAAAGCCAGGCGTGGTGGCACATGCCTTTAATCCCAGCACTCAGAAGGTAGAGGTAGGTTT
>PVHP010013488.1:0-40833 GCA_004024765.1 Zapus hudsonius | reverse complement strand
AAAAAAAATATAATGGGTACAAAAATCACAACTATAGAACCATACATACCTTTGAGTTTCAGTACATAAAAATGTAAAATGGAATGACTTCACTTTATGGTATGTTTTGTAAAAGTTGGATTTATGTCTGCTAGTGGCCTTTTAATAAGAAATGCTATGAACAGGCAGTGAATTAGATGCTTTTAAGAAGAAACATATCGTGCACAAGAGCAAATCAAAGCAGTGATAGATAAGTTCAGATCTGTCTAGAGCTCTTGGTTTATTGGTCCCTCAGGGACTTTCTGGAAAGTACCCCAGGAAAGATATTTTTAGGCTGTAGGCAGTTGAAGTGCTATAGTGAGATCACTTATTAATCTTTAAACAGAACTGCCTGCAATTGTGTATTTTAGATTCCAATTTACCTTACTTTCTATTATGAGTATGTTATAAGGTCACATTTGTAAATGCAGTCAAACATCACCATAACAAAAGGTGAAAGAAAGCTACTAGAAATATTAAATCTTTGTTCAATTACATACCTACAAATTAATCTGAAGTCCATTATTAAGTTAATAAAGCTGTTTGTGAGGTCAATAAGTGTGTGTGTGTTGTCATATATCTTGTATAGGATGAATTATTACAATATATGAGGCTATTTTTTCTCATTTGAAAGTAATATAAAGAAAAGGCATTAATCTTATTGCAGATAAGAGCAAATTTTCTTTGGCTTAATTTTTGGTGGTTCTTTAAAATGTCATAAGGGAAAAATTAAGTTTCTTGTGAAATTTGAACAATTCTTAGTGAAGTACTTTCTATATTAGCATGTCTTTGTAATTTATTTACTATCATTTTTTTCAAAACATATTTTAGTTTTAAGGTTAGAAATACACAGATGTAAGTGATCTCCAAATATCCTACAATATATATTGAATCTCACTACATACTTTCATTCACATTTAAAGATTAAGACATGAGTCTTATACATAGCAAACAAATAGTAAAATGTTTATCTATTATCTGTAATGAGAGAGATTATGAGTATCAACACCCATACCCAAGCCAACAACCATACTACCACACCAATAAACCACACCAATGAAGTGAATGTATCAATATGTGAAGCTACTAATTTTATGTCAATATCTTAGATGCTATAAGCCATCACTTCATATTTAAGGAGGAAATACTACCTGAATTTATTGGGATTGTTTCCTAGCACAAGAAAGAAGGACATGTGCATGCATTGATTTTCTGAATATTTGGAAAGTTATGCAATTCTGATTTACCAATCATAAGCAACTTGAAAGAGAACAGTAGAAATGCATTGGCTGTGTCTCAAATACTGTTGTCTATTTCATGCTTCTGTTGTGTCTGTTCCTTCTTCATCCAGTACAGAGCAAAGTTGTCAGCCCATTGGCCAGAAAATCCCACCTGGACTCTAGGTACATTGAAACAGAGATCTCGGTGGAGCAGAAAACAGAACCAGGGCCTTGAAATTTATTAATCTGATGAACATCATTTCCTACCTATAATTTTGCTTTTAATAATATTTGGATGTCAAGAACAGTCAGTGTCATTTGTAATAATGATATTATTTCAGTAACTCTGAGGTCATGATGTGTTTATAGTTTCCCTTGATGACTTTTTGTGTGAATTCTTGTATTTTATTTAATGTTCTTTTAAACAATACTTGACTATGATAATAGAAAAGAATTCTTTTTTAAAATTAATATTCAGATTAGTCACCTGAATACTAATTAGTTTAGCTGTCTGATCAAAACAATAGATAGCAATACAAACTCCTAGATCCTTTACCAGTTAAGGTAGGTGAGAACTTCTACTAATGACAAATTGTGAATTGCATTTTTAGAATAGCGTATTTGTAAAGATAACAACATGTTGCTACATTCATTCATAGTTTGTTGGTTTCTTTTTAAAAATATTTTCTTTATTCATTTTCCAGCAGAGAGATGAGAGGATGAGAGAGAGAGAGAAAGAGAGAGAGAGAGAGAGAGAGAGAGAGAGAGAGAGAGAGAGAGAGAGAGAGAGAGAGAGCACCACGGCCACCACCTTGTGGGTCTGGCTTATGTGGGTACTGGGGAATTGAACCAGGAGCCTTAGGCACTGGAGGCAAGTGCCTTAATGGCTGAGCCATCTCTCCAGCCCTTGTTGGTTTCTTATACTGTGATCTTTGTACATGCTCAACAATTATTGTTTATATCACAAGAAAGTTTTTAAGCACAAAGTCCATTTTTGGCTATTTAGAGATGTTTTGCCATATGTTGCTTTCTGCAGTCTAACGATGGGACGCACCTTCATGATGAAGTCTGGACTTCTTCCAAGAAGGAAAGTGATATAATCCTTCTGCTGAACAGTGAAATCATTCACTCTCCCCATGTCTTACCCAGCAGAAAATGAACATTCTTTATGGACAGGTTCTGTTAGGACTCTGAGGGAAAGGAATGTTCTGGAAAGATTCGATGCCAGCCTCAGCAGCAGGTTAATTACTGGCTCTAAAATATTCCCGCAGCTTTTTTTTTTTTGATGTGGGATATAAACTATCTAGCCACATACCCTAAAGCAATTCATATGTTACATTCTGTTATTCTCAGTGTTGACATGATTTTGTCAGCTTCTAGGAACAGTCCTTGAAGAGATGGTGCTGTTGGCAACATCTTTTTTAATTACACAGAGATCAGTGAAGGCTATCACTATGATTGTCATTGGTTAAAATTATGACAAAGTTTACAAATGTGAGAAATATTAGCTGCATTTTAAAATGACATATGTAAAGTTATATACATACTATATCATGCATGTTATGTCATTATAAGGTTATTGGGTGGATGATAGTTTTTGTAAGCAACATTTCTGGAAAAAAAGACTGAGAATGAGAATTACATCTCACTGCTTATCAGTATGTTACAACCCTGTTATCTATCTGATTTTAATAAATAAAGCAGTAATGATATGAAGAAAAGGAATCCACAGAGACAGTTTGATGGCACACAGTACTCCCTGGAAACCTGATGCATCAGTGAAGACTTACCAGTGGTCCTGAACACTGGTATTATCAGAAAAAGGATTATTCTCTTTGACCATACTTTCCTTCCCATTTCCATCACAAAACTGAGTAGGCAAAAAACATTTCAGGACCCAAGGTCAGCCTAAAGCACTTCAGAGATTGCTAGTGGAGGATTGTTGATGCTGCCTGGTGTTTTAGATTGAGGGGTGAATACACTTATTTATTACCTTAGTTCTGCTGTTTGTGACAATTCACTTTTATAGCCTATGCTTTCATTTCAAGCAGATGGTTTTAGCTACAAAGTTTGGATTTCTAGGGAAATCTCCTGTTTTCTTTCTCACTGCCCATTTTCTCTTTAAATAGATATCCTTGGGTTTCTTTTTTTAATGTTATAATTTCCTGAGATGATGGTTGCAAATGCAATGCACTCCTTAGGTACAGAGAGCTCATTTCAATTCTGTAGTCATTATTTAATGTTGAACAACTTATTTAAAGTCTGGAAATCCCAGAATTTTCATCTTTAAAATATATCATCATAGAACTGTGAATATTAAATGCAAAAATTACACTATATCCAGGCTGAATAAACATTTACTAAGTGATAATTTATATTACTGTTTTTTGCAAGTCCGGTGGACTTATTATTGGTGCTTTTGAAAGACTTTTTCTTTCTCTTATTTTTTGATATAACATAGACTCTCTAAGTTTATACTGCTTTAAATCTCAAGCACTCTCTCTCTTCTTATCTCAACATATATAAGTCCGTTAACTACATGCATTCCCCCACATTGGACTGTTAAGTAAATAATATAGACTGATGTATTAATTATTTACATTACTTAAAGCCTTCTCAGACTGTTTTGGACGATTAGGTACTTTCTCTGCTTTATGTTATCATATGCTTGGTAGTGAATTATTTGGTAATCATATCCCTGTGGTGCAGTGTACAGTAAGTATACAGAGGTTATGCTTGTACGTGTGTATTAGTTAGACAGGTGTGTGCAAGAATTACTGGCTAACAAGTCTTCCATCTCTCTGAGGAATTCTTGGCTCCTTTTCACAATTCCATCTCAAAAAATTAAAAGAAAATCTTTAAATGTTTGCTTTAAATCTTTTAATCTTTTTATCTTCTTTATCCTCAGCCAAACCTGTCCATTTCCCAAGCTTCAAATGATGTACTAGTGATAATTCCCTAATCTTTACAGCTTTCCTTATCTCTCTGCTGGTCTCAGAAAAAAAAAAAAAAACAAAAAACTAGAGTTGTCAGTTTAACATTAGTAAAACACCATCTTGAGTTTGTTCCAAACTCTTTTTTCCCTACTACTAATGTTCAATATAAAAATGTTTTTCTGTGGCAGTATTTATCTTATCTAGTCTTATAATTAGAAAGTTGTTTATCATGCTGTTCTTTGTGTAACCATTGTTTCTAAGCTTGGTAATAAATGCTGTTTTCATTTTGTCTGTTTTTGTGCATGTGTGTATGCATGTTCTTTTGAGTGTGGATATATGTACACATCTATCTGCATGTGTATGTGCATCCATGTGGGAGTCAGGGGTTGATGTTGGATGTCTTCCTCAATCATTCTTCACCTTTACTTTATTTTTTGAGCTAAATTCTTTCACGGAAGTTGAGGCATACCAATTAAGCTAGACTAGCCAGCTAGCAAGCTCCATCCATCCCCTATCTCTGCCTCACCAGTGTTGAGATTATACAGCTGTATGCCACCACACCGAAATTTTAATTGAGTACTGGCGATCTGACCTCATGTTTTCATGTTCACTTGGCAAGCACTTTATTGAATGAGCCATCTCCTCAGCTGCAATTTATCTTTCTAACAAAATTCAGTTAATACTGACATTCCAAAATTTCCAATAATCATGCATTCCAGTTTTATAAAACTTTATTAAATTTCTATATGTATAAAAATCAAGAGTTACTGCTTACTCTGTATCCACCTTCTTTTCTGAATATAATGTAATTCTACAGCAAATATTGCAAAGCTCTTAATTTTTCCCTGAAGGGTAATTTGATTTCCACTAGGTTAAAGAAATTAAATTAATGATTCCTAAAACATTTCTTTTTTATTTGTTTTTTGAGGGTATAGTCTCGCTGTAGCCCAGGATGACTTGGATTCACTATGTAGTATCAGAGTGGCCACCAGAGTACCTCCACTCACTTCATGATACACTATTGGAAAACACTCAATACTTGTAGATGCTATTGACTTTAACACAGATTTCCTGTTCTTCTGTTGAAGACCCAAGCCGATAGTGTGTCTTATTTAAAGGCTTATCTTTAAATATAATTTTATATTTAGATGTTCCCATATTCTGTAATATGTTACACCTAAATGGACTTTCAATCAGACATCCTTCACAACCTCCCATGTGAATTTTTCATCATGCCAGTACTGCAGTGAAGACACTCTGACAACAATCAGCAGAAACAAACACCAACAATCTGCCCAGCAGCTGTTGAGACTCATGTCTAGTATATGCATCACTAGAGAATCTTGAATCCCCTAAGCAGATAGGTCATTCTTTTCAACTGAATTCCCATAATAATTCGCACTTTCTCTAATGCTTTACAAATTCATCCTTTCACGATTTTCTTCTTTACAAATGTCTCCTCATTAGACATATAAAAAGTCATCCTTAAGTAATGTGTACAACTAACTTTTGGCTAAATCAATTCCTTGTGCCCATTACATCACAGTCAACATATTTTATGTTTATGCCTATTGATTTGCTCTTACCTTTGGTTAGAGAAGCTTCCCCCCTCCATTGGTGGTGACTAATGGAGAAACTCAAAACTTGTTAGAACGCAGAAAATAAGTAACCACTGATTGTTCATCACCAAATGAGACATCTATATGACCCCCAAGGTTCAGTGAGCTTTGTGGAAGAAGGTGGGGGTTCAGATGGGCTATAAGAGCCAGAGGACGTGGACCAGCACTGTGGAATACTGTCTTCTGGACACGACATAGCTGTTGCATGGCCTCACAGTAACTCATTAGCTACATAAGACTTACACAGTATTTTTCATTTTTTAAAGGAATGGTCTCATTGCTTTATGTAGCTGCTGTACCCTTCTGTGATGGTTTGATTTTGTTGTCAACTTGGATCTTTTTAATTATCTTGGGTGGGTCTCTGAGGATGTTTACAGGAAGGCAGCCTCTAAGCAAGGGGCAGGATGTAAAGAAGCTGGAAGTAAGCATCCTTTCCTGTGTGGGCCATGCAGGAATAAAATTCCAGAGACTCAGGAAGCCATTATGTCTGGGATAGTGTTGCAAGACCCCACCCTAAGCCTATATAAAGGGGAAGAAATTCTCTCTCTGGCCCTTCTGCCTCTTTGCTCTTCTGTGTGTATGGTGTTGGTGATGGGTTTCTCTCTCTGGACCTGTGAAAGGGGAGCAGACTCTTTTGCATTCTGGAACTTCCCCTGTATCCATAACTACAAATAAATCCCTTCCTCCCATAAACTGTGCCTGGTTTGAAGATTCATCTCAGAGGCATGTGGCTGACTAGGACACCTTCTTAATGGGTGCCAGGTGACACCTCACTGTGACTGCGATTTACATGTCTACAGGGCAGTGGTATTGAGTGTACTTTCATATACCTGTTGGCCATTTGTATGCCTTCTTGGGGAAAATATTTAGTCAATTTCATAAGTTGTTTTATTCTCATTTTAATTTTATTACATAAAATTGTCTTAGTCTCTCTTTCCAAGGTTTATGATTTTATAATTTCATATAAATACCTCCTCCTATCTATTATAGTTATGAAACTTTGGCATTTTGTTCATGAATTTTATTTCTGTTTTTAATTCTTGTGTGAATTACAATTACTACCTATAATAACACACCTTACCTTAATTGCAGCACAAATATGAAAAGATAATGAGTGAGGATTCATGTTACTAGTGAAAAAATGAGGCTTTTGAAATTACACTCGATTAAATTAACGGTGTTCACTTGAATTTTAATTCTTAGGGTTTGATATTCATTTTTTAACTATTATGAAAGAAGGTGACATTTGCTCAAACAAGAACATGATTAGAGCACAAACATAAACAGACCCAGGTGAGAGTGCCGCAAATGTCTCCCTGCACCTTGCTTTGATCTTTAGCATAAACCAGTCATGGCAAAACTCACTGTACAAGAGGCAGTGCTGCTCAGGTTAGGAAAGGCTCTTTGCTCTGCCGTGGCCACAGCACATGGAAGATTCAGAGGGAAAATCAGACTATGGAAAAAAAAGAACATGCAATTTTCATTGATATCTACCAAAATGAGATAATGCAGTCAAAGTAAATATGACATATTAATTTTGACCTCACTTTTGTACCATACACAGAATAAAATGAGAGAAGGCTAAGGAATTAAATGCGTTGTAACAATGCCACATCAGAAAGAAAGAGTCCACAGGCAATTAATATTTTAACATTGTTAAGAAATTCATTGGCTAAACATAATTGTTTCTTAAAATTTGAAGAATTAATCAGCCAGGCATGATGGTGTGAGGCAGAGGTAGGACAATCACTATGAGTTCAAGGCCAGCCTGAGACATCATCGTGAATTCCAGGTCAGCCTGAGCTAGAGTGGGAACCTAACTCAATAAAAATAAAACAAACAAAAAAACTTTAAAATATTCATTTATAAGACAAATTATTTCAGATAATAATCCACTAAGAAAGGTTTAAAAATAAATAGAACAAGGATAATAGTAAATAATGGAGATTCATGCAAAAACTAGCCATTCTGACAAAGATATAAATGAATTAAATCATCTAAGCTAGGCATTGATTTTATATCAAATATAAGCTCAAGATAAGCACTGTCAAAATAGATACAACTATCAGAGGAATAGTTAAATGTAGAAAAAAGACACATATCAGGCAAGTAAATTGTGACAATTTATAGTCACTTAACAAATGATTTGAAGATAGCTAATTATTCATATGATGGAGTTAATTTCCATACTACAAATTAAAAATATGTCATATATCTATAAATTAAACACTAAATTATAAATAAAAAAACCAAAGATGGGAAGATATCACAAATATATATTATATATATATATAAACTTTAATGAGATATTCTTAGCAAATTATAAAAATCAAAGATTATTCCCTCTCTCTTTAAGGAATGATTGTGTTCTTTCACACACACACACATATATTTTTTCCATAACTTTGCTTCTGTGAATATGGCAATAAACAGTGGAGTGAAAACATTGCTTTGACACACTGATTTTCATTGCATTAGCTACTTATTCAGAAATAAGAATTCTAGCTCCTATGGCTATTTTTACTTGTTTTTTGGGAGGAGACACTATACTGCTTTCCATAGTGGCTACACTGATTCACATTCCAAGCAATGTGTGAGTTTTCCCTTTTCATCTTCTTCGACACTTTCTTTAATCTTTTTGATAAAGCTATGAAACATTTGTGAAGTAATCTTCTCATGAATATACTTCATACTTCCTTAATAATTAGTTTTGCCAAACATTTTTCATATACTTACCAGCCATTTATCTTTTTAACATAAATGTCTCTTCATGTACTTTGCATGTTTTCAGATCAAAATATTTTCTTAAAAAGGAATTGTTTCTCTCCCATGTTGTGGGTTGTCTCTTCAATTCCTTGTTTCTTTACCTCACTAGTGTTTTTTATTAGCTTGAAATTACTGAATTTGTCTATTTTATTTTTGTCATGTCCAAAAAATACTGCTCAGCTTAATGTGAAACTTATGCACTATGCTTCTTCTGTAGTATTGAGGTTTCATGAGTTGTAATTAAGACTCCAACTAATTGTTGGTTTGCCTTTGTTTACATGGCATAAAGCTAGTCTAATTCCATTTTGCTGCATGCGGGTATTCACTTTGACCAATACCATTTATTAAAGAAATTGTCTTTTTCAGTGTATATTGTGATACCTTTGCCAAAATTGAATTCATAAGTGTGTGAGCTGAGTTCTATTTTGTTCTGTTCCTCTTATGTTGGTCAGCATGTCTGTCTTTATAGCCAGTAAGAAGCTCATATTCAACAAGGTAACAGGATCTGGGGAATATTGGGAAGTGAAAAAAGCCAGGCATAGAAAGACAAAAAGACACATGACTTTCCTTATCTGTGGAATCTAATCAATTTGAATTTAGCCTTTGATGCCATGGGGGCTGGCCTGGCGTTCGATGGGATTGAAGACTGTTTCTCAAAAGGTTATTTAGACTGTAGCCATAAGCCTTGTGATTGGTCTGGTGCTAAGTCAGACAGATATGGAACTTGGGTCCACAGAGGCCAGCATGCAGCCTGGAACTTCAACCCTCTTGTCATTAAGATGGGTCAGAAGCTTGGGTCTACAGGGGTGGAGCCACAGCTTGGAGCTATAGGGGACATCCCTGGAACTTTAGTCCCAGCATGGAGCCTTGGGTTGAACATCAGTTATTGGGAGTAAAGTTGAAGGCTGACCAAGAAAGGAGAGCCAAGGGTAGTGAAATTATGACTAACAGCCAACCCAAATGCTCCATTTTAAGCCTAATGGGTTTTTCCATAAATAGACTGAGGAGGCTGGGATTAGGTTGAGATATAAGAAGCACTGAGGCAGGAAGTCTGAGGAAATGCCTACTTCCATCTAATGATGAGCAAACAAATGAATGTGATATTCTGATGTAGAGACACAGGTCATCAATCTCAGATATGGGCAATTATACTTTAGTGGAAGAGCTGGACCTTCTGTAGATGAGTTTAAGGGTACAGTTCACGCATGAATTTTACTCTTCTGTAGACAGATGGTGGAGGTGGCTTCCATGTAACATTTTAATGATGCAATTAGCTGAAATAACCATCTAGCAATGAGTGGAAAAGGACCTATTTATAGTAAAGTTTGAGAGAGCCTTCCCTTAGAGCTTTTACATTGTTCAAAGCAGCTCATACAAAAGACACATGTCTCATAGGCTTCATTTGTATGCACTTCTTAAAAATCGAGTCAATTATACAAAAAGGAAATTTTAACATTTTAATCTTGTGTTTTAAACCAACTGAAATTGTGAGGGATGAGTGTTGAAAATCACAAAATTTGTCCTTTCAGGAAAAGGAGCACCTCAGGCGTTCTTTGAGGAGCATTTGGAAGAGCCGTCTATCCTAAGGACTGTCCCTTCCCAGCTTGTGTTCTACCAGAGCAACTGCTTACCAGGTATCAGCTGATAATCCAGATTCTTGAGGGTCCATTTCTTTTTCTCTTTCTTTCTTTGGAGAGAGAGAGAGAGAGAGAGAGAGAGAGAGAGAGAGAGAGAGAGAGAGAGAGAGAGAGAGAGAGAAAGAAAATGGGCATACTAAACCTTTGGACACTGAAAATGAATTCCAGATACAGGAGCCACTTTGAGCATGGGGCTTACATGGGTACCGGGGAATCAAACCTGGAAAGTCAGGCTTTGCAAGCAACTGCCTTTAATCCCTGAATCACCTCCCCCAAAGGATTCCTTCTCCTTCATTGGCTTCTTCATCAATAAAAGTCTAGATAAGAAGCCATATTTGTAAATTCACTGATGACTTGGAGAATAACATTCCAGCCCAAAGCCAAAGACAGCCTTCATACTAGTCCCTTCTCATATCTAAGAGCCTGGATCTGTACAGCTTAAATTTATTTACTACTAAGACTGTATGAAAGACCACAGAGTGTCTCAAACACTTAAAAATGGATGAGGCAAGTATAATTTAGGCTTATTAGTATTTTTTTTTACTGGATTTTAAGCTAAATGAGCTAGTGGTTCAAATCTGCATCATGTTTGAGAACCACATAGAACCTCATAAAGGTGCATTTAATAATTTAAATTTTGCCTCTGAAAATTTAATCATTTCCTTGTTTTGAGGTTTAAGAATGATGAGAATTTACTTGTAAATATAGAGAGAATTTGTTACCTTTAAGATAAAACTGATATCATGATGTGTTGTATATTCTGTTCAGTTTTATGTAGAATTAAATTTCCAATATCAAGGTCTTTGATTTAAATTGTTTTCTTCAGCAAAGTGGACATTTGGCAAGAAATGTTCTTTTGAACTCCATGGCTCTCGAATTGGTGCTGTCGTGTTAATATCCCTAATGATTTTTGTAGCATTTGAATTGGGATGTAAAAAGAAATCTATTATTAACCCAGCACTATTTTTTTTTCTCAACTGGACTACTTACTGCCCGAGGTCTGATGGGCTTTATTTTAAGTCTGTGCTTCTTATGTTAGGCGTGTATACACAAGCCCTGAGATTTTTGAAAGCTAACCATCGTGGTGTGTGCATGAAATTCCGAGTCTTTCCTACATCTGCTCTCTGTTTGAAAGTTGTGACCTAAAGGCACAAAGCACTGGAATTACAGACCATATGGAACATCTGGAAATTTCTCATTTCCATTTGTTGGGCCATAACTAAAACCCCATTTCTTCCTAGCTCATTACTCCACTCACTAATGATTAGTGCTACATCAGGTCTGTTTCAATTCCCCTTTCTGGCTCAGTAGTTCTCTATGCCTTTTATTTCCTGCTGTCTTGAACTCTGCTTCACTTGCTCCCTGCATTCTATTTACTATGATGCTGAGCCACCCTCCACACATTATTTTGGTTCAGTTAAATATCCAGTAGACGAGACACTAAGAGCACTTTACCCTTACATAAATTAACACTCATCATGAGCACACCTCATTGCAGAAGGCACTTCTGATATTTCTATTCCTAATAGCATGCTTATGTGAGGGGCTAAGAAAAATTTGCTTAGAGGATCTGTTTCTCGTTTTCAAATTTTATACAGATTTAACTGTTTAGATTGAATTTTTCTCTTACATATTTTAAAATAACAATAGGGATAAATTATTTCTTTGGTGTGTGTGTGTGTGTGTGTGTGTGTGTGTGTGTCTGCATAGTATTGTGGTGCCTATGTGTGCATGCACCCCATGAGAGGATGTGAGAGGAGAATGTTGTCTGACTTGTCTCTTTGAAATGAATTCTCTGGCTGAACCTGGAGCTGTCATCTGTCTGGCCAGACTAGCTAATGAGTGAGCTCAGTCATTAGCCAAAGTGGTCCTCTGCAGGACTGGGGTGTAGGCATGTGTGGCCACACCCGGCTTTTTATGTGGGTGCTGGGGAATTCCACTCAGGCTCTCTTAGGCTGTCCTGCTTGTGTGGGAAATACTCTTAGCCACTAAGACTTCTCCCCAGCCCTGATATAAATTACTTTTATAATATTTTTATACTTTTCTCCTACTCATTAGTCTTAGCAAGAGGTTAAGGGAAGATGATATTGCATATATGGTAAATAGCTTTCTGGACCTTGGTGAAATTCTGTGCCTTTTCACACTCTCCTTGGAAAGATGGTGTACTTCTAGGCAAGCATGGATCAAATCTGTTTGCTGGTCATACTAGCAAAATATGTTATTGTGGATTTTGTTACTGCTGTTTTTTTTTTTTTCTTGAGTTGGAGATCCAACTAAGAGCCTAACACATTAGGCAAGAGTGCTAACACTGAGATATACAACCAGCAGCCCTATGTGTGTTAATATTTTCGATATTAATCAATGGCTTGGGAGATGGTGAAAACAGGGCAGGTGGGTTGAAGAAAGCACTGGAAGTTTTGTAACTTTGAAAGTAAGAGAATTTTCTTTTCTGTCTACATAGAATCTACATGTATACCTTTGGCTTGAGTGGCACATATAAATGTTTGTTCCTTATAATTCTATATTGACTATAAAAATAAATAGCATGTTTCCTTGAAGTCGGGCTGACTAGCAAGCTGACAAAGCTCATCCTCTTCTCTAAGCTGCAGAACAACTGAAAGCTACGCATGCGAAATGGAAATAAAAAAAGGCTTTGTGACTGCTAACCAACATTTCTATGACAGAACTTGGACTGGAATTCCCTTTTCCTCCCCCTATATCTGAGACGTATGAAGGCCCAGGGCCTCTTTGCCTAGCCCCTGGAAAGGAGATGTGAGTTGAGCCTCACCGTGTCTTAGGTCCTGTTCAGGAGTCCTGACCAACAGATGGAAGTCTCTGTCCATATCCTGTCAGCCAGTGAAACCCACCTGCTCGCTCTGTGAAAAAAGAATGTTCCTAAAATATTAGTTGGCCAAAAACTGAGGGTGGGAAAAAGTGTCTGATTCTCTTTACTAATGACATTCCCTTATTAAGACCAAAATAGTGCTTCCAACTTTACTATTATATATATATGCTAAATTTTTAAATTTGATATGCAAATTATTGATGTAGGTACGTTTGTATTTTAGTTATTGTGAAACTACAATTGCTAATAGTTTGACAAGTAGTTGCATAGTTGAAAGTAATTTCCTTTATTTTAGATAGAGTTTTTCATCCATAACAATTACCCGTTTTGGGATCAGAGTACAGAGAAGGCAGGAACAAATTGAGAAGTCTTCTGAAAGAGGAATAATGACAAGTAAACCATGATATGACTTCTCAGAAAAGGGAAGACACATCAGCAAGACAAGAGAACAGTTTTCTGTTATGCATTCACTAAACTTAGATCAGTGGCAAGTTGACAGCAAACTTGGCAGAAAGGCATAGAGCTACCCCATTTGAGAGAGGAGTGTGTTACAGCTGAGGAGTCTGTGCTTACACATCATCATCACTTCCCAAAATCCACAGTTTACCTGGCTTCCCACCTGGGCTTGTACCATCTACAGGATTTTATAAGCAAACAAATTATATCCACATCAAAATTATAGTCTGATTTAGTTACCTGATATCATACATGCTTCATCTCCTCACCCCAAACTCTTTCTTTACCCCAGACAACCACTGATGCTTTGCATATCCCTAGAGTTTTTCTTTTCCAGAAAATCTCATGGTTGAATCCTACAGTGTACAACAGCCCTTTGAGATTGGCTTCCATCCCTTAGGAATTTGAATTTAAAATTCCCTCATGTATTTTCATGGAATAACAGCTCATTTCTCTTTTGCACTGAATAATATTCCATTATCTGTTGTACTTTTGTTGTTGACTATAGATTAATTTACTATGGTTATGATTTAATAAGAAAGTACTACTGGATTTTTTCTCATCATAATATTCATGAAAAAAAACTAATTTTTAAATTATGAAGTAAGGGTCATTTTTAGCATTATCTAGAAGGCCAGAATTAAAATATGTGTACCTGCTATGTTTTGGAAAACTAGATCATTTGTAAACTTAGACTTGTATTAGAAATTGTCTATAGTACCAGGTATTGTTTATTAATGCATCATTAGAAAATATAAGAATACATTTAAAAATCTATGCATTATGCATGTGTTATATATTTAAAGGGCAGTAGAAGAAGGTGGTCAGGAAAATTACATTGTGGATAACATTTATTTCCCATATTGAAAGCTTTTTGTTGTTTGTTTTTGAGATAGAGTCTCACACCTTACTTGAGGCTGGCCTGGAGCTCTCTGTGTAGACCAGGCTGCCCATGAACATGACAGTCCTCCTACCTCATTTTGCATAGTGCAGGGGATTATAATTCTGAGGCACCATTCCAAGGCTTGAAGGGGATTTAGTCACGTAAGAAAACAGAACAAAGCAAAACCGCATGTGCAAGAATATGAGAATTTGCTGACAGGCATTAATTGACACTGATTGGGGAAATACCAGTTCTTAAGTTTCCACAGTGGATTACAGTTATTATACAGCCTGTTCTCATCTAGGGGCCAAGGTGTGTGCTTGTGAATTAGGTGAGCTTCTGTTCTACAGCAATAATCTTCACTCTTCTATCTGAACGCATGCCTTCATTGCTCTAAGCCATGCTCTATCCTTGAAAAGGGAGAGTGGTTTACAGGGTTGATTTGATAAATGAGATAATACTTATGCAGTGCTTGGCACAATGCTGGTGTACACATGATTAATATATGTTAACAATCATTTGTAAACCATGGCAATGTTAATGAATCTTTCTTGAGTGAAGGATGAATGCTACTTTAGCTGTAGACATAGATTAGCAGATGAACTATTTTGGAGTTTTATTTCTTCGGTTCTTTGGGTTATTTAACAATGAGGATTCAAAACATTGTTATGTTAAGCTGTGGAAGACTGAGACGTTAAATCTTATATGAGATCAAATGGTTTTGTGTCATCTAAGATTAATTTTAGTGAAATACATGAATTCACACTGTCATTTACTGGTAAATTAGGAATGTCTCTGCAAGAAGAGTCTGAAGTTGTACAGGAATGCTGTTCTCCTTAAATTCTGTTTGAAGTTTCCTGTGTAGCCCCCAACTGGTCACCTGTTCAAAGGATCTGCATGGATGTTAATTCCTTATTCAGCCATGGATACTTAAAACCTCCTGTAAATCATCTATTATAAAAAGATAGTTTCAACTTCTTAATTTTCTTACTAAGTAGAAGGAATTAGAATTTGATTTTTTTGCTATGCTGTATTACAGTGGAGTGAAAAGCAATTATCCGTCAAATTTAGCTGTAATTCTTTAGCTTTTCTTATTGATCCAATTAACTGCTTGCTTTTAAGCAGGAAGCAAACTCAACAGCATATGGCAACAATTGTAATTTACCCTGGCCATTTGTCGCAGCTTAATATGCGTCTATTGATTTTGGTTCTTAACTGTTGTAAACACAAACAGTTTTCATCATTTAGGAGTTATAGCACCCTAGTCTGATAGTTAAATCTCAGAGGGGGGGTTACCTCATTTGGGCAAGAAGCTTTATATGCCAACATAAAAAGCATCATGACTTACTTTTACTTAAGGCTACTGGAGTTACGATAGATTAGGGAAACAGCACGAGATTGTAAAGCACATCGTGGAGTTGTGTGTTCTTCGTTTGTACTCATTCAGGAATGAAAAGTATTAGCTGTCATTAACAAGTTATTTTAAGACTTTGAGTGCGTTATTAGTTTCAAATTTTCCATGATTACATCTTGGATGTACAACAGAGAGAATATAATGATCCTATTAAATGCACACTCTCTTTTCTAATATTTGTCACTTAATGAAAAGCAAAAGCTTTTAAATCATTGCACTTAGCCTGAAGTGTAATGAAATGCAGTGCTCTCCCTCTTCAAAAGAAAGAACAATCAACCTCCAGTTAGACAATGAACATCTCTAGTTTTTGCTGCACTCCATAACCCATCCTTATAACATTCCCATGTTTATCTGAGTAGACTCATGGAGTGTTGAGTGTAGGAAGCTGATAAACTGAACTGGGTATTTTTACATATCATAAAGTGAAGAAGACAATGGATACATTAAACTGTGTTCCATATGCTAAGATTTTGTTTTCTTTAGCATTCATCTATTAAAGCTTTTATGAGAGCAGGCTCTTCCATGGGTTAGGAAGGAGGAAGTCTTTCAGAAGGACATATTCTGAAGCAGAGTAAACTGGGGACTTGGTGTCTGAACTGTGTGGTAAATGTGAGGACTTCCTTACAGACGTGGGCTGTATGCTTTTCAGATGCATTTCATCCCCATTTATCAAATGGAATAATAGTTGTACAGTAAATTTTAGCATTTGTTGAAATATTAAGGAAAAAGTGAGAGTCAATATGAATTTTCAAATATAACTATATTACATAAAACCAAAAAACACTACTTATGCTTCAATTATCTGGGTTTATAAATGTTTAGGAAATGATAAAAATAAGAAATACTGAAATGAATATATATATAATTTGAAGTGAAAAGGTCTTGACATTTAAAAACTTTTTTCACATTCACACAGATATATATTTATGTTAAATTTTGAAACTTTTATACACATATACAATGAACTTTGATCCCACTTTTCCAATTTTCCTCTCTCTCCCATCTTCTTCAACCTCCATGCCTTACTTTCTTTGACCCAATGATTTACATTAGGCTTACTTGTATCATAATCACAGGTGGGAGGTTGCTTTCCTGGGAATGAACAACTTTCCAGCAGTGATACCACTTGAGGACATGACCCTTTCCTCTCTCCCAACAATCGTTAGTTGCCACTGTTTACTCGTGAGGGTGTGGTGGCTCTTGGACCCCTCCCTCACTTCCTCATCTATGATGAAATATTGACAAACTCAATAGTGTGCAGGAAATCACATTTTTGTGTGTTCTGAGTGTAACAGACTTGTATCCAGAAGATAGCATTCCACAGCTCCACTTGACATCCTCCTGCTCTTACATACTTTCTGTCTCCTCTTCTGCAAGATTCCTCAAGTCTTGGAAGGTATGATTTAGATGCTATAGTTAGGGCTGAGCACAAACTAGTCCTTTATTGGTTACTTTGACATCTATGGATCTTTTAATGAACCTCTTCCATTTGCATAAATAACTTCTGTGTTTTAGAATGTAAGAATAGCAATTTATGGGAACATAGATATTTAAAAGGCAGCGTGATGTGCACTTTGTTTTAACATAACTTGAATATTGGGTCTTCTTCTGTGTTTCATACCCTATCTATAGACTTTTGTCCAGATTTAAAGTGCCAGGCACATTTTTCCTCCTATGGAGTCAGCATCAAATCCAATTCGAGAACAATTGGTTACTCTTATAACTCGTCTGCCATGATTATACCAGTGGCCCCATAAGTCATTTAATCATTGGACCTATAGGTAACTTACTAATTTTACATTCAGTAAAAATAAGATGAAATAAGACTGATTATAGGGACGATCTTTAATCTTTTTTTATACTTCTTTCCAATAGTATAAAATGTTTATATCAATGTTACATATACATGCACACATGACATGGATATTTGTCAGTTTTCAGTATGGTGCCTTTCACTTTTAGGGATTTATTGTTGGATATATCATATTTTTATTCTATAAAAATAAAATAAATGTAAAAGTTATAATTGTATTAACTAGCTTTGAGCTATTATTCTATTACAGATGCAAGGTATCTTTTGGAGTCAAAAAGGGAAATTTCATCTAAAATTAAGGCTTTTTTAAGCAATGGAAGAGGAGCCAATTTTTCCAATTTTCACAAGTGTTTGTAGACAAAGGATAAGCTAAGTCAAATTGATTTCTAATCATCTGTCTTTGGAAATGAAAATGATGCTTAGTCTCTCCTTATTTCTGCTCTCTTCCCTTTTGAACACTTATGCTTGTGAATTCTATTTGCTAATGGAAGGCTGCTTAATTTAATAGTTGCAAAATATATCTAGGGAGAGCAATTTGGCAATTCTGAGAAGCGAAATGGGATTTTACTTGTCAGGTTTAGAATTAAAACGATAAGGATAGCTATCTAAGATAGCACATCTTAGCAGATGTGGGAATAGGACGGACCTCCCTAAATCACTGGCTGCTCAGGTATTGCAGGCATAATGCCATCCAGGCTGAAGCATATAATGTTTTTGCATCTTTATATATTAACCTGTGCTTTTGTTATTTGCTTGTGGGTTGTTTTTATTTTGCTATATTTATATACCTCACAGGAGTTTGCTGCTATCATTTCAGAACTGATCATTTTAATATTGAAATTACATTGACATTGCCATCAACATAAAATACAATGAGATCATTAAAGTTTTTGACATAATACTTGATGGTTACAGCATGTCTCAGTATGATTTAAAGATAGCTATTTAAAAATTTAAAAGTTAGAATAACCTGAGTTTTCTGTACATGCAAATGTAAACCATTTCACATTTATGTTCATTGATCTTGCTGTGGTGATAGACTCAATGATACGGATAGTTAGCCACTAGACATGGTTTAGGTCCTTCAAGAAGGTTTTGATTTAGCTTTGCCCACACATAAAAAATTAAAACAATTCAATTTGGGTGCTTTTCATAAAGAATTTAAAAATAACAAATTCAGTTCATTTACTTTTAAAATGAACAAAAGCAATGTTATGTTCAAGGCAAAAAAAACAAAAACAAAACAAGTACCAGGCATCTTGTCCCATGTTTTAATCATTTAAAGAAAAGAGGCACAAAAAAACTAAGAGTCATAAAGGGGCAAAAAGCAAAGTAAAAGACATACTCTGTCTGGATTCAATTGCATATAATTAAATACATAAATATATACATACATGACAGCCATGATGGGCTATACCTGAAACCCCAGGTCCAAATACATCCTTCCTCTCTTAAGTTACTTCTTGCTAGTTATATAGTCACAATAGTAAGAAAATTAATATACAACATATATACATATATATATATATATATATATATATATATATATATATATATATATATATATATATATATATATAAACATATGTATGTGTAGATATTCCCATGCATGTGAATGTGTATTCATGTATGTATATGCATGCCTATACATATGCATGTATGTGAATATATATTTCTAGGCCTAGGAAAAGAGTTTCTGGATCACAGATTGTTAACATATTTATACATCAGTAGATAATGAAGAAATTTATACTTCAATCAAAACTATATGAATATTTCAGTCAATCTGTACCTATATTAGTACTTAGATAAAATAGTATTTGTCATCTATGTATCTTTCTATTATCTATCTTTGCATATCATCTATCAATTTTCTACACATCTATATATATATGGATGAATGTTCACACACAGTTTTTGCCAAGTAGAAATCTATATACAGATTCAATGCAATACCAATAAAAATACCAGTTTCATTCGTTGCAGACATAGAAAAAATAACCTCCAAATTTATTTGGAATGGCAAAAGTACTTGGATATCCAAAGCCATCCTTAGTAAAAGAAGCACTTCAGGCAGCATCACCACACCTGACCTAAAGATATACTACAAAGCCATTGTAACAAAAACAGCATGGTACTGGCACAAAAATAGACAGGTAGACCAAACAAAGGAACAGAATTGAAGACTCCACACTAAGCTTGAGCAAGTATAGTTGTTTCATATTCTACAATGATGCCAACAATGTTGACTGGTATAAAGATAGCATCTTTAATAAATGGTGCTGGACAAATTGGATAAATACGTGCAAGAAAATGAAACTAGACCCTCTCCTCTCACCATGCACAAAAATCAACTCCAAATGGATCAAAGACCTCAATGTACAGCCTGAAACTCTGAAAACCATGGAAGAAAAAAATGTGGGAAATATATATGAGATAGGAATAGGGAGTGACTTCCTGAACAAACTTCCAATAGGCCAAGAAGTACAACAATCACTTAACCAATGGGATCTCATCAAGCTAAAAAGCTTCTATACAGACAAGCATATCATACTCAAAGACAATAGACCACCATCAAACTGGGAGTTAATCTTTGCCAGCCACAATACGGATAGAGGTCTAATATCTAGAATGTATAAAAAGCTTAAAAAATAAATAAAAATTATCAAACAGCCTTCTCAAAAAATGTGGAACTGAACTCAACAGGGAATTCACAGAGGAAGAATTACAAATGGCCAACTCCCATTTGAGAAAATGTTCAATGTCATTAATCATTTGAGAAATGCAAATCTAAGCAAAAATGAGATTCCATCTTACTCCAGTCAGAATGGCAATCATTAAAAAAGTCTACCAATAATAAATGCTGGTAAGGATGTAGGGACAAAGGGACCCTCATTCACTGCTGGTTGGAATGCAAACTTCTACAACCACTGTGGAAAACAGTGTGGAGGCTCCTGAACAGGATGGATATAGAGCTACCAGTGGACCTAGCTATCCCTCTACTAGCCACGTACCCTAGTTTCCTAGCAGAAGTACAGAGACATTTGCTCAACCATGTTTATAGCAGCTCAATTCATAATAGCAAAGAATTTGAACCAACCCAAATGCCCATCACTGGACTAATGGACATCACAGTTGTGGTACATATACACTATGGAATTCTACACAGCTGAAAGGAAAAATGTCATAATGAAATTTAAAGAAAAATGGACAGACTTGGAGCAGATCATTCTTAGTGACCACACACAAAAGCAAAGGCCAAGCACCACATATTTTCCCTTATATGTGGTTCTTAACCATGCTATACCAGAACAGTAAGAAAATCTCTCAGTGAACAGAGAGATTGTAAAAGGGAATGGAAAGAATTGAGGGGAATGGAAGGGTAGGGGAAATGGGAGAGTGGGGGAGAATCATACAGTAAACTAAACTAATAATGAATTGACACCATAAAACCCTTGCTTTTATACATACAGTAAGCTCATGAGGAAGTTGAGGACACCACCAGGTAAGAGGGGCCATGAATAGAATGGGAGGAAGCCTAGCCTCAAGAATAACTGCTCAGGCCTGCATCTCCCTGTCTTTGTTATTGGTTCCTTCCCACACTGAGCTTTTGATCAAAGAGACCCACAAGGTCCCCAAGACATGACAGACTTCTGTCAAAGTTATTGAGTACCTGCCCCAGGCCTAAGGTAAGACTCTATTGCTGAAGAAATCACAGAGTGTCATCAAGCAACACCAAGAGATCCTGCTAGATCCAGAATGGCAACCAGCTCCCAGATGGTAGCATGTGTAGCACTGGAAGGTGTTGCATGAGCTGCCAGGAGAAATTGGTCAATGATATTTAGAGAAAGCAGATACCACTGATATAAAAAATAGACAGTTGTCACAAGCATGCTGAACACACAGCTATATGGAAGAGACCAGCAAGTAAAGAAATGCTCATCTGTGCAATAGTGGCAATAAACAGAGGGTAATAAAAAGCTTACTGACTGGCTAAGCAACCCTCTCAGTGACAAGGAAGCCTTAACTGGAACTGGGATCCATGGCAAAATCCTATGGGGATCAAGAACTTGGGCTCTTAAGTGAAATTCCCACTATCAGAAGCAACAGAGAAGCTACATCCATTAGGATCTAGCCAAAATAGCAATGTTGTCTCATGTAACCTATATTGATCTCACTCTGCAATGGAGATTCTCTTTATATTTTTCAGAAGGCATTGAGAGATTCGGAGACAACTCAATTCCACCAACAAGACATTGGATGATGGCTGACATCTTGGCAGGAGACAAACCACACCTAGTCTTCACACAGAGCCCAAATGAAATGACCAATAGCCACAGCAAGTCTGATAATCCATGAAAGATCAATGGAGACAGACACCAATACCCAACACAGACCAATGCAAAGATCCAGAGATACTTAGGATCTCAAGAACAAAGCTGAGTCAAAACTCACCCACCATGACTCAGGGAACTTTATGGAAGAGGGAGTGGAAAGATTGTAAGAGTCATAGTGGGGGAGAATATCCAGAGACATTGCCCCCTCAACAAAAACACACAAAGGGGGAAAAAAACCAAAGAAAAACTGTCTGCCTCTGGTGCAGTTCATAACCCCCTAAGCTATGGACAGATCCAGTATGCACTCTGAGTAAGTATCCCAATGGTTAGGGAACAGAGAGGAGGGAAACGGGACACCTTCAAAGATTTGCTCATTCAATGCATATACTTATTCATAATAAAGATATTAAAAATAAAGAAAGATGAGGATGAAACTCCAGGTATTTTGTTATGCTCTGAGTTCAAAAAGAGGTGTAGTATTACCAGTAATTGCTATATTGTTAATCTTTTGTATTTCTTTGATTGGCTGATAGCTGCATTCCTCTTTATGGGTTATGACATATTGATTTGTAGGCATTAATTGTTCATTAGGATAGTAGATTTTTTCAGTTACATGTGTTGCAGTATTTTTCTGAGCATGTGGTATATGTTCATGCTGATAGAATGGTATCTTCTTATGACCAAACGCTTTAAAAGTTAATTTCATTGACATCTCCAACATATCTTCCATAAAGGTTCATGATTTCATTGTAGTTAAGAATTCTCTTTGTAGCCTCAATTCATTGAAAGAAGTCTATATTTTCATTAAAATATTATAGTGTTGGCTTACATATATAAGTTCTTAGTTCATCCAGAATTTATGTTTTTATACAATGGAGCTGAACTGAAGGTCAGGTTTCCCTGTAGAATGTGATTTCGCTCTCTAAGTTGTTCCTTCTTTTGTATTTGTTTCACTCTGACATCACACAGTTTGTTTGCATGATCATATTGTCTGAATCTCTTCTGATGCAAATTCTCTGACTAAGTTTTCTTCAGAACTGACAGAGCTGTTCTTGAGATTTTCTTCTAGTTGAAATCATTTTGCTTATTCAGCATATAGGAATGTGCACATCTCCTCTGTATAACTGAATACAAAGAAATCCCATCAATGTAGCAAATACCCAAATCGAGAGATGACTGCCAATTTTCCATAATTATTTTAGTATATACTCTTCTTGTTTATCATTTATCTTGTGCAATTTTGAACTTCATATACATTTGCTTCTGAAATCCACATTAGCTGGTTCTCAAGTTTTTCTAAAAAATACTGTATACGCTTTATTCCATTTTATTTTCCTTATAATTTTTTACCACATGGATTGCTTAGAATTGTGAAAATTTTAAAGCACATATTTTTCATACATTGTTTCATCACTTTTAAGTTTAACTTAAATTCTTTTGTTGAATTATTTAATAACTTCATAGATTTATGTGATGAATATTAATTTCACTTATGACTCCCACAACTCTCTCTTACCCACATCCCCTCCCAATAAACTCATCCTTTTGCACAACTAATCCCTTTTGTACTTTGATAGCTTCTCTTATGTCCTAATGAAACTGTTTTATTAATTTTGAACTTATAGATTGTAGCTATGTACATTTTGCAGTTAGGGCAGCTTCAGGCTTTCTATTCTAACTTTGTTGCTCTTGGGGTGATTGCTTCCCAGGCTATAAGCCAAATAGAAGACAACCTCAGAAAGTGACAACTTGTTCTCATTTTGTAATCATTTGTCTTCATACTACTTACTATCTGTACTCCATTTGCTTCTCTTATCTATGAATTGAGAAGGTATGGAATTTAACAAATCATTTGTATAATTAAAAATTTCATATATTTTAATTACATTGTTTAGTTTATCATATTGTTGACACTGTGAAAATAATGCTTATAAATATGTATTCTAACAGTACAAGAAATTTGAGGCATTAAACATGGGCATAGAGAGGCATTTTGATCCTCTTAGTTTTATTTTCCTGATTTCCTGATATTTAATACAAAGAGAAAAATATCAAAACTTTAGATATTATATATATATATATATATATATATAAGAAAAATAGGTGATTATATTAATGGCTTACTCCATATTCCTCCTACCTAGGGTTTGGGAAAGTTTTTCTTATCATTTGGGCATCTTCTTCAAGGAGAATGGGGTAGGATGTGCTTGCTGGTCATGACTTGGGTACTTCAGGTTATCAGCCAATATATTATTTACTGAAGAAATATACTATTTTGGACCTCATGTCCTGCTATTTAAATTTTAAAGAGTTCTTTAAAACACATTGTTATACATAATCATACTCTTATATAACAATAAAATATTTTGGTTTATAGATTTTTTCTCCCATGTACCAAGCATATAAAAAATATCACATATGTTAGAGTTTGAAAAATTATTAGAACATATTGTTTTCTATTTAGACTATATTACACTTTTTGGCTCACATATACAAGTTTAAGGATTTAAGGGGAAATATTAGCAGTGACATATACAATTTTCTGAAGAAAATATTTAAGAAAACAAGCAAGTGCGATCATTAAAAAGTGAGGACAAGAGGGAATACATAAACATTTATCTGTTAATTTCATTTATGTGTGCTAAAAACACTTCCATCTGCTTGCAGTTGTAAAAGTCCCCTGGATGCTAGTAAATGAGACGTTATTATTTAGTAATCTGGTATCCCTGGCTTTAGCTAATTAGTAATATCTTATGCTCAAAGCACATCATAGTGTATAATCTGCCACTGATTGACATAGAGTTTTAAAGACTTAACAGCGAAAATGAATGAATTAAGCCAAAAAATAGAAAAATGCACTTAGTGATAATGTGCATCACACCCATAACTGAAAAATTTTGATAAAAGTTTTGCATTGACCAGGCTGACCTTGAAAATCCCTTTCAGTACAGCTAAATGTAGATGGGTTTCTTTTGATTATGTTATGCGGGTTATGTGTTATGTGGGTAGTTAAGACATAAGCAGGCTTGGCTTTCATTGAGGATGAACTCATCCATACCTCATAATCAGCTTTGGACCCATCTCCTGTGCCCCTGGTAGTACACTAATTTTAAGGGGAAAGCATCCCAGTTGTCCTTCCTTAGAATTTTGAAAATCCATGAAAGGAAGAAGAAATCATCACAACACCCTCACCAGAAGATATAAACATGCCCTGTGACAGGGAGGAAAGTAGAGGTAGGGAAGCTTTGTTTAGGCCTATAAAGAGAAATCTATTTTCTCCTAGAAAAACATGAGCATTTTTGTAGATTTATTTTTAGCTTTTATTTCTTAAATTCTTTTAAGAAATTGGATCTGGGTAGTGTCTCTGGCCATGGGTGAAGACATAACACCCTAAACTACCCAAAAGATCCTGAGATAATGACCTGGCAAGAGATATTCTGGTAAAGAGCAAGGACATAGCATTGTCCCTACACAAGAATTAATCCATTCATTTAAGCAGAAAATAAACAACAAACAAACAAAACATTTCTCAGGAGAGCTATCTTTTCCAGAGACTTTAGAAAGTAGTACATAACCTGCTTAGTCACAACAGTTGACACAATGACCTCTCTGGCCATTGTCCTCTCTCACTCCACTGGAGTGTCCTCTGCTGCAATGATCTCTGGTCATTTCCACTATCACACCAGAGAGTGCCTCATGCTATTTGATAATGAACATACCTATCTTCTATATTACATTCTGTGTCTAGTCTGAGTTTGTTCAAGTGAGAATACAAGGTAGGGACAGACCAGTGAGAACCTCATAACATCTTTTGGTATTTCCATTTGGTTGCAATCAAATTTCCATGATCTTCATAGAAGTTGTTAGATTTTAGGATAGCTGCTTCTCTTCCCCTGCCCTGCAGCTATGACAGTCACTTCCAATGTGCCCAGGTGACTTTGTAATCCTCACTCTAAACCCCACTTTCCCCCATGTAAAGGTCAAAGAGAAAAAATAAATCCATGTTTCTATTTCAGGTCTTAGGTATAGACATGACTTCAAGCCTCGATTTCCTGAAGAAGTTTAACAGTTTCTTCAGATAACCAAATAACTAGCCTTGGGTCACAGGTGGCAAACTCCCTATTCCCCACCCTCAGTCCCATATGACCTCCTCCTCTCCCTCCATGAGAAGCCTTATGTCAGTTTTGGGTTTGAGGTATAGAGAACTAGAGATGAATGGGGTCCAGGATTTTTTATTTAATGCAAGAAGAGAATGGTGGGCTCTAAAGTGAAAGGCTTTAGAAGTCTGGGTATGGGTGGGAAATAGGCTTTAAGGGTTTGGGAGAAGGGAAGGAGGGATATCACGTTGCATGGGACGTGGCTGAGGTGGCACTGGAGGGAGGTGGCATGCCCTCCTTTCTTACTTGCACTAGAGCTCACCCAGTTACCATAAAGTTAGGTAATTCCCAAATCCCACACCTTGGATCTTGGAAGGGGTACAAGGTGAAAAGGGAAAGTGAAGGCAGTTCTCTTGAAATCTTAACATTTACAGATTTTTTTCTTAAATAAAAACCAAAGAGATAGCTTCATAGGAAAGGAGCAGAGGGGGAGGCTTTGTGGGATCAGGGGCCTCCATATATTGGGGTGCCTGAGTAATCCCACATCAGGATGAGGATATCCATGGTGGCATGCTAGAGGGTGGTCTGGATGAATTGAGTTAGCAGACAGATTGGAGACTGAATGTAAGAGAGACAATTGTATCTTTATTTAAAAAAATTAAAAACAAAAAGCTCTCTAATGACCAAGGCAACTTCAAAGTCAGATTAAATATACTATATTCGTTTCACTAAACTTGGTCTCTGTTAACCAAAGTAGCATCAGAGTTGGGTGATTCCTAATACATTTGATGGACCCTGATCTCCACTGGCCAAAGCAACTCTGGAATCAGACTGGGTATACTCTTTCCTGATTTACCAGAAACTCATTGATCTTTGCTTCCATTGGCCAGGAAAGTTGGCCCCTGCTAGTCAAGGTGATTCTAAAAGTCAAAGGGTTGGATACTTTATTCATTGGTGCTCTATTTCTTCTGAAGTGGGAGAGTCTCTGGAACGATGGCTCTAATACCAGTATAAATGGGAGAGAGATTTATTCTCCAACCCGGGGTGGGTCCAATTTTAACAACTGGTTTATTCTGCCTCAGTTCAGTTCTCAAATAGTCTTTACTTACTTTACTTACTTAATAAATCAATATTTAACATTCAGTCTTTCCTACTGTACTTCGAAGTCCATGGAAGAATACAACACTCAAAAGGAAACCTCAGATAGGCCAAGCATTAGGAATACATATTTTGTTCTTGGTCATTTTAGTGCACCAGTTAATTCCTAGTGATTCATGCTGATTCTGTATTTTATAGGTTGCCATTACTACACAGAGATATAATTATGTATGTACTTAGAAACAAAGAAAAGTACCAACACTACTAAGAGGAACAAAATCTTGCGTGGGGAAAACTTTCTCCTCTATAGCTTTTATTCAATGGGTTATATTAACAATACCTATTGCACCTAAAAGAATAATTTTAACTTTTTATTTTTATTTACTTTTTAAGTTTTAAAAAATATTTTTATTCATTTTCAAGCAGAGATACACATACACACACAAACACACACACACACACACAGAGAGAGAGAGAGAGAGAGAAAGAGAGAGAACACCAGGGCCACCACCTTGTGGGTCTGGCTTATGTGGGTCCTGGGGAATTGAACCCGGGGCCTTAGGCCCTGGAGGCAAGTGCCTTAACCTCTAAGCCATCTCTACAGCCCAATAATTCTAACTTTGTATATTGATGTAAAATCAAATGTTCTGAGGCCGGTAAACCAGATTCCAATATCATGTTTATTGATCTTCCAGTTTACTTTCTTTTAAGAAATCTTTTCTTTCTTCTTTTTAATTACATACTGAAGAAGTGCTAGTTAAGCCTGAGGTGGTGCCTCGCTCAGCAGCCCCTCTCTTGAAAGCCTCTGTCACCTGCTTGTGCCCTGTTGTTTGTACATATTGACTAATGTCAATTAACCACAGAAATCAGAGGCAGTGGATTTTGGACAATTTTCCCTCTCTCATGAACTGAATGAATTGTCCCAGACAGAAGGAGGCAAGAGTTCACAAGCAATTCTGCTAAATTGTAACCCAGGGTGGACTTAGTGCTACCAAGGGAAACGTTAGCATTGATGCTCCTCAGAGCTATTCAGCTCAGTGGGTTTCTGTTCACAATGTCAGCTTTTTCTTGCAGGCAGAGTATTGGATTGGGTACTTTAGCTATGAAGGAATATTGAGATGTACTGGATAAAATGAGTTGGTGGGAGGAATTAATTTTTCATCTTCCTTAACTTTCTGTATCGAATATCCACAATTTTTTCTCTTGATTTTTTTAAATGTAAAACTAAAGTTAAAAGGAGAACTATAATACAAGAAAAGCAATCAATTAAAATGTGCACCGGAAATAATGGAAACCTATTGGGAAAAAGTAAACTCATTTAGCTGCCTTTTAAAACCTTAAAGTCTAATTGTCAACCTCCATAGAGGAGCAATCAGAGTTGTGGAGTTACATGACATGGCGCAATGCTTGGGGAAAAAAATGGATGTACAGCTTAGAACAGACATCCCTGCGTCCAGCCTATAAAATCTTTTCATCACTTAATAGCAGTCCAAGAACAGTACAGTCTAATCGAAGCTTTTTGTACAGCTTACAGCACACAACGATGAATGCCAGAAACCAGCTCTGTACAATGCCTGTATTATGTTCACTAGCATTTCAGAAACTATCAGAAAACTACCCCTTTACAAGTAAAAATGAAAATACTTCTCAAACTATTTCCAATTTTCTAAAATATAGCCCAGAACATGAATCCAAAAATCTATCATGACTAAAATTAAAGGCTTTATTTTTTAAATGATAGGAATTTTGAATGTCTCGGATAGATAATAAAGAAATGTCACCCAATGGAAACAAGAGCAAACTCTCTCTTCATCAGAGGAAACATTTAAAACGTAGTCAAGTTTGGCAGTTTGTATTTACTAAGGTTAAAAAACGAAAATATAGAATATGCACTTCCTTCCAATCTTATTAGTATATTATAATACATTTGCATAGTTTCTGACAAGAAAATGTCTACAAAATAACACAGCTTGTGTGTTCTTTCCATTAGTAATTAGTTGAGCCCTTATTTGACTACAGTTTTTTTGTTGTTGTTTCTAGTTATGCTTTATGTGATGGTTTCTACTTATGCTTTAGGTTAGGGTTAAGGTTTTTTTCAACATGATCTGTGTAGAAATCCACACAATATTCTGGGGTGAGTCTCAGGTTGCTTCTAGGAAACAACTCCAGAGTGTTTCCTTCCCCTAGAATGGGCATTCCTCCTGGAAGGTGGGGCTTGATGTAAGGATACTTTAGAAAAAGAGGATCTTTGTTTCTGAATTGCCCCCCCCCCCATGGCTGCTGGTGCTGGTGCTGCTGGTGACTGGAGTCTCTTGCACCTGCTTCTATCCTGCTCAGCTATCCTTCCTGGTATTGGAATCAAGTTTTCTCAGCCTTTCAGCCTGGACTGAATACCAGTGGCTCCCCAGGAAGCCTTCAGTCCTTTAGTGCTGGTTTGGGACTGCTGAAGCATCCAGCCAAGTGGACTGAGCAGCTACTGGCTTTCGGACTGCTATTGTGGGACTGCTGTAAACTAATCCAAATAAATTCTCTTTTTACTAAATTCATTCTCTCAGTTCTGTTCCTTTGGACAACCCTAACTAATACACCTTAAAACATTTTTGTTATTGCTACCAAATTTGAATATTTTTGTAATATTAATATAAAAATATACATATGTAGCTGGTACATATGTAACCAATTGGATGTAGAGATGGAGAAAAATCTCCATCAGAAGTAAGCTTAACTGATCTTAATTGTGGATATTTCTGTGTCATAGTATGTGGATTGGTTCTTAAAATGTTTGTGTTATTTCAAAGAGTTTAAATACATCATGGAGAAATGGTGGATAAATTTCTGGCTGCACAAACTTGAGAACCAGAGTATGGGTCTGGTGGGTATCAGGGCCTCCCTGAGATCCCTGTGCTCCAGAGACAGAGACAGAGGGCCCCTAGGCCAGCTTACTAGCCAGTTCTGCCTAATCAGTGAACTCTGAGAGACCCTGCCTCGGTCAATAAGGAAAAGAATCAAGGAAGATAACTGAATCACCTTCTGACCTCCATACACACATTATTACATACATGTACGCTCAGTACACACAATTAAAATTAAATTATAAATAAGTTATTTATTTAATTTTAAAGATAAAATTAAAAAATTAAATTAGCATGAATAGGTATCACTTTGAAAATACTGAGAGAGAATAAAATAGTATATTTTAAAGTATTAAAGTATTTTGAATGATTTTCTTTCTTGAGACATAAGGAAAATAAAGTAAAGAAAAATGAAATATATGGAAGGAGAAGGGAGGAAAGAAAGAATGAAAGAAGTTAGTTCAATGGCAGACATCTATGATCCTAGTACTGGGTAGCCACAAGCAAGAATATTGTGATTTCACCAAAATGATTTTGAAAACATCTAATTTGAGAGTTTACTTTCTCTTTTTAATTTTCAGATCTTCCTTTTAATTCACATTTGATAATATTAAATTCTGTGTTCAAGTATTGAACTTTGAAAGCAAACATGAAATTTAAAAATGTTTCATGTTGGAAAGCTATGAAATAAACAGGAAATATTTCCTTTGACATGATTCAAGGAATGAACTATGAACCTCAACCCCTTCTTTATGTACTTCTATACTATTGTTTCCCACAGAAAAAAGGAGCCAATGCTTATAAATAAATCATGATGATGCATGGTGCTTTTATATTTGTTAAATTTTGTGTTTCATTTTTGCACACTCGTGCAGACACACACACACACACACACACACACACACACACACACACACACACACACACCCCTTCTGATCCTTTTCCTTCAACCCTGTCCTCACACCCTCTAATAGGCTAATTCTGCTAGTTTAGGCGTATTGGCAAGCATCGATGCTTAACTACTGTGTAATCTAAAGAAGGCAAAATGAATCCAGTTTCAAATCCAAACGACTACTTTGCATCTAAGGACATAACTAACATTTAAGAGTAAATTGTAAAACTATTTTCTAGTTGTGATATTTCTTCATTCTAAATAAGTTTGAATACTTAGTTTATAAAACTGCCTTGAGTTCCTAGCACTTGTATTACATGTTAGAAGTGCCAGTTTAAGACACCAGAACATGAATCTTGGGGATCCAGCAAGTCTTTGAACATGCTCTTCTTTTAGAGGAGGCAGCAGGTTTTGTATAGTGAACATAGCCCCTTTCCTTTCAGAGTTCTTTGAATTCCAGATATGTCCTTACTAATAATAGGAGTTCATATGAATTAATGTTTCTGAATTTTAAATTCCTCTTTTATAAATAGTAATGATGAGCAATATTTTTGTTGTAAGATTAAATGTTATAAAATATTATCAGATGTTTCCACTGATAATGTTTTAGTATTTCTCTATAGCACTACAAATGCAGTGCTTAAGTTATGATACTGCATTCTACTAACTTGGTTTAATTTCATATTGGAAATACAGTGCTTTTTGGAGAATCTGTTATTCATAGATTTCACTATACATCAGTATTACTGTGTGTGCATAAAACTAATACTAAAAATTTCCAAGTTTTTCTTAACTCTTGTTCATATTCAGTGTCTAACTTCTGAAGCATTTTTAATTTGGCATTCCCAGTGTGCATGTTCCCCCAATGAAACTATTTTATGTTACCTTAGGATTGAACAAATGAGGAAGCAAATAAATGAGAGTCAGTCTTCTTATTGTGGCTGCAGATAGAAGTAATGCAAGGAAGAGCCACGGATAAATTGTGAGAAGTTAGACTGGAGTTAAAAGTCTCAGGAGGAACCCTAATTTATATTAGTATCTAAGTAAAACCGATAGGCATACAAGTACATATTAATATGTGTATATTCCTGGAGATTATCCATGCATTTTACAGCTCTGTCCACCCAGAAGGCCTAAAAGCAGAGGCATGCTGTCAACGATATGCTACATTCAACGTATATTAGTTGCTAAGTACCATTTTCATGTTTAACACGTTTTAGTTTTTTAAACTAACTATAATTAATCAATGCTAGGTCCTTTGGAAATAAGTGTGCCTCATTTATTTCCCAAATGAGCATTGAATAACTTGATACTGAGTACAGCATAAATAAACCATTTATGTGAAAATTTTCATGACCAAGAATTTGCTTGTACAGTAATGGAAACTCTCAAAATGGCTTCCTAGCTACAATCACAAGAGACCAGCAGTGATATGGCATACCCTTTTTCTCATAAATGAAAAATGTAAAGCAAAAACTCTAGGTGAAATAGGATTGGGAAGATGGCTTAGTGGTTAAAGGTGTTTGCTGGCAAAGCCTGTCAGCCTGGTTTCGATTCCCTAGTACCCATGTAAAGCCAGAGGCCAAAGTGGAGCATGTGTCTGGAGTCAATTTCCAGTGCAAAAAGTCTCTGATCCTCCCATTCTCTCTCTCCCTCTTTCCCTTTCTTTTGTTAATAAATGAATAAAAATATTTTCAAGGAGGTGAAATACTATAAATAGAAAATGCCAATCAAGTGCAGAAGATGAAGCATGTAGTTGTCCTTTATTAAAATTGTGAAAAGCCCCCAATTTTTTCCTTTACTCCATACTCTGACGACTCTCCTGTCCCTCTGTTATCTCACTGTCAGTCATTATTATACAATGACTAGCAACTGGCATAAATATGTATTCAAATAAATCATTTCCCTGATACACTGGTCTACACTAAAACATAAATAAGCAAATAAAGAAATAAATGAGCTCCAAAGATTGTAAAATACATGGTGGGGGGAGAATATCCAGAGACATTGCCCACCTCAGTAACAACATACAAAGGGGGGTGGAACTGGGTTGAATATTAGGCTATTCACAACCCCCTACCCCATACTCTGATCCAGATTGCCCACAGAGGAAGAAATCCAACTGATGGGGGACAGGAAAGAGGGAAATAGGGGAATGGGTGACATCAATACATTAACACATTAATCCCTTAAGTGTATCTAATTATGGACAATTAAAAAAAAAGAAATAAATGAGCTCCAAAGTAGAGTAAAGGAATTTTATCTGGCAAATACGATGAATCTATAAACCAGTTCTCATATATATATATATATATATATATATATATATATATATATATATATCATCAAAAAGGATGCTAAAATTTTCTCCAACAGGTCTGGAAATGACTTCAAGTTCAGATTAAAAAGTTATTAGGATTTTTGCTTGAAATAACAGGTTTTCAATACTGAAATTTAATACCAAATAAAAATAACAAATTCAAAAGTCAACCTGTTCTTGGACTAATAAAACTGTCTCTGGGCTGGACATGGTGGTGTTCACCTTTAATCTCAGGAATTGGGAGGCAGAGGCAGGAGGATCACAGTGAGTTTGAGGCCACCCTGAGGTGGCATAGGGAATTCCAGATCAGCCTGAGCTAGAACGAGACCCTACCTCGAAAAACAAAAACAAATGACAAAAATTATCTCTGAAATGTGTTTGAAAAAAATCATAAATTTCTTTCCTTCTTTTTTAACGTTTTTATTGGCTTAAAATTATACATATTAACACAACAATATGCTCAGTATCATACATAGGTTATTAGATAAAGCCATTGAATCCATGATGACATTCCCTTTTATGCATTAGTTATTCTCCCTCCCATGATTCTTACATTCTTTCCATTACCTCTTCCACAAATTTCCCTGAGTCATAGTGGGTGAATTCAAATTTTCCATGGTTATTTGGTTTGTAAAAGTTGTGTTTTGGACAGTTTTGGGCACCCTTGGTGCCTCTCTCCATTGACCTTCCTTAGGTTATCTGCCTTGCTGTGGGAATAGATGTTTTGCTCATCATGGCAATTCCTTAGAGGTTGTGTTAGGGCTCTACATGGATCATCTCCTGCTTGGGTGTCCCCGTCACATCAGGTCCCTTTGGTGGAGTTTGGTTGTCCCAGGTTCTAGGTGCTTTCTGAAAGATACAGAGTCTCCAGCGGAGAGTGAGATTATTATTGGTCAATTGAGACAAATATTGCTAGGTTGGTGAGTGTTTGGAGGGTATAGTCTTTCTGAGGACCTATGGTTAGTGAAGACTTCCCCACGGAGATGGGGTTCTTGGTCCCCATTCAAGGTTGCCTTGGGTCCCCATACCAGTTAGGGGTTTCCTGCCTCTGAGCAGATCTCATAGCCAATTAGCCAGCTGTTGATTACCCACCTAGGTTGGGTGCCACTATTGCACAGATGGGCACTTCTTGACTTGCTTGTTTGTGCCATATAGCAGTGTGTTCTGCACTCTCAGGCCATCAGTTGGTGTAACTTGAAGATGCCTCCTGCTCAGTCAGGATATCATTAGTCTGGTTCCCCTTTTGTTATTTTTAATTCACATATTTATTGTCAATAGATACATTGTATGAGCAAGTCCT
This sequence comes from Zapus hudsonius, assembly GCA_004024765.1. Lineage (NCBI taxonomy): Eukaryota > Metazoa > Chordata > Mammalia > Rodentia > Dipodidae > Zapus > Zapus hudsonius. The sequence goes on along the minus strand of PVHP010013488.1, from coordinate 6,330 downwards.
ATGATATTACCCCCATTTCCCTCCTCCCTGTCCCCAACCCTCTGGGGGTCCTCCTCATTGGGTTTATTGGACCAGACCATGGGGTGGGGATTATGGATTTTGCTAGAGGTTTCTGGGTTTTTTTCCTTTGTGTGTTGTGCCACCACTCCCAGCTTAACATGCTCTTATACGTAGAAGTGGGCATCTTTCCAATGGTTGCTTAAGTGCATTATGCTCTTAACTCTGATGAAGAGTGTGCTGCATTTCCTCTACTAATGAAATATAAAAATATTCTGAATAGTATCTCATAACTTTATATAAAAGCACACTATAATTTCAACTAGAATTAAACCTCAGCGCATTGAGTTTCTTTCCATTATCAGAAAATGTCTACTATGTAAAAAAAGACCAATTGGCAGTAATTTTCATTCTATGAAAAAGCTATCTCTTGAAAATATTTTAATTACTATAAAATATTGGATGACCTGACCAGGATGCATTCTGCTTGTGTGTACACTAATTTTTCACAATCTATCCACTGATCTATTTATATCACTGCTCCTCACTTACTTGCTTAAAATTCTCTGTGACAGTCTTTCCTCTGAGAAGCTACTTTTAAGCCAAATGCTTTATCTGTTTGTGAGTAGCAGATCATTTCAGAAGTGTTAAAAACTGGTAAAACACAAAGAACACATTTATAGCCTTTAACATCAACACTGTGAAGTACAGAGAGAGGCGTAGGTAAAGCTCAGAAGGAAGGTAGGTGTCATTGACCTCAAAGTCCCTGGCTACGTTTTCAGTCACTTTCCAGCTGTATGACCTTCATCATGATGTTTAATTTCTCTTTTTCTAACCTAAAAAAATAGCAACAATACTGTGTATGGTCATCATCCTTTAATAAAATCAAGCATATGTATGTATATGTATTTTATAACAGCTGCCTGCTCAACAAATGGTACTTCAGTAACTCAGATGATTAAAAAATCCAAATTGGTAGAAAGATGTTTTCAGATTGTTCTATCATGCTCTTTAATGAAAGGCTGAAATAGAAGAAAATAGAGACCAGAATATTTATGTTTTAGGATTGTCGTTTCTTCTTGTTGGGGGGAATGAGTGGCACGGTGGACTGAACCTAATCTCTTGTATCTTGCCAGTTTTCATATAAACAATAAGCATGATACATTAAAGATGCACATGGTAGACTTGATTTAAACAAAATTCTACTGAGCAAAAAAAATCTAATGAAGAAACCAATAGTTTTTCCCAATTAAAAATAAGGGCTTATGGCACAAATAAGCAATTATTTAGTTACCAAATCCAGAAGGTAGCAGAGACCATTGAACAAAATAGAATTATAACACTGGATTTTAAAGGGAAAATGAACTAAAACATATTCTGTAAGTACACCTGACCAAAGAATTTCATTCATATTAATGAAACAGAAAATTAAAATAACATTTATAATTTTTGTATAAAAAGGAAATTATGTACAAGGGACCATGAATAGAATGGGAGGAAGCTAAGCCTCAAGAATAATTGCTCAAGCCTGCATCTCCCTGTCCTATTTCTCTGTTCCTTCCCACACTGAGCTGTTGATCAAAGAGATCAAACAAGGTCCCCAAAATGTGACAGACTTCTGTCAAAGCTCTTGAATACCTGTCCCAGGTCTAAGGTAAGACCCTATTGCTGAAGAAATCACAGGGTGATCCTGCTAGAACCAGAATGGTTACCAGATCCCAGGTGGTAGCATGTATAGCAATGGAAGGTGTGGCATGAACTGCCAGGGGGAATTGGTCAATGATATTTGGAGAAAGCAGAGACCACTGATATACAATATAGACAGTTTTCTCAAGAATGCTGAACACATGGCTGTAAGGAAGTGACTAGCCAGCTAAGAAATGCTCATCTGTGCAATAGTGGTACTAAACCTAGGAGGGTAATCAATGGCTTACTGACTGGCTAAGAGATCCACTTGGTGATAAGAAATCCTTAACTGGAACTGGGATCCATGGCAAAATCCTACAGGAATCAAGAACTATAGGGCTCCTAGGGAAAATTCCCACTACCAGAGACATTGCCCCCCCCAGCAACAATACACAAAAGGTGAAGGAAAAAAAAGAAAAACTGGCTACCTTCGTGCAGTTCATAACCCTAACCTATGGACAGATCCAGTATGCGCATTGAAGAAGTACCACAGTAGGTAGGGGACAGAGAGGAGGGAAATGGGGACACCTTCACAAGATTTACTCATACAATGTATATACATATTCATAATAAAGATATTTTTTAAAAATATGTGATACTTTCATTTTTTTTTTGAATTGTACTTCTCAGGTTCATTTGTTGCCTTATTATAAAACTTGTTGTAGGAGCATTTATCTTTAATAGGCTTGACTTACAGCTGAACATACAAGATAGTTTAAGCTTATTATTACAGCCATGACTCTGCATCCCCCTTAAGATGATATCATTGCATTGAGTGTGCAAATGCTTGCACACTTTCTATGGAAGCACCCTGTGCCTGGAGTAAAGAGTTCAGCTCAGGTCTGCTGGGCTAAACTCAGTTCTTGCCTTCCCTGCCTTGCAGGGTGACTGGTGTCTGCTAATGTCTTTTCTATTCTCCTTTGCCCAGCTGGACTCATCCCTTCCATGAATTCCCCTGGAGCTGCCTGCTACTGACATTTCTGGTCATGTATCAGTAATGTAATTTTTAAGTCTACTACTTAAATACTAAGCAAAGTTAACCCCAAGCAACTTTACAGTTATAACCTAGGTTTTCGTGGAATAGACAGATCAGGTAAGTGATCAATATTCACATAAAATTAACCAATCACAATTTTTGTTATGTGTGTGCTGGTGTGATTTATGATATGCAGTGTGTTCACAGGCCAGATTAATATGTCAGATGTGCTTTTTTAATTGCTCAAGCAGTACTTTCTTGAGACAGGATTCTGTCCCACAACCTGCCATTGGTCAGGGAGCCCCAGCCAGGTTTCCATCTGTGTCCCCCAGCCTCAGAAGACTGGGATTTCATCTTGTGTGGCCATACCCAACTTTGTATTTGAGATCTGTAAGGTCAAACTTCATGGTTTTCCTCCTGCTGAGAGGCCCTTATGTTTAAGCAGAAAATCCATCTTAACCACTCAGCCATATCCCCAGCCCTTGTTCTTTTTGTTTTTTTTCTCCCACGTAGGGTTTCACTCTAGCCCAGGCTAACCTGGTACTTTTTAATCCCAGGCTGGCCCCAAACTCACTACAATCTGATCCTCCTACTTCTGCCTCTCAAGTGCTGAGACAAAAGACTTGCACCGCTATGTTTGCTCTCATCTTCTTTTCTTTCACTTACACCATCTGATTCTATCGGTTATATTTATATGAACAACAGAGACCTGGTCACTGAAACTATGTACTATTTGTATGCATTTTTCTCTAAAGCTTATTGAGATATTTTTGAAATAAAGCTCTTTCTCTTAAAAATGATATTTCAAAAAGAAAATAATGTTTTAATAATATATCTGCTATTTTATTCTAAATACACTGGTTACCATGTATCAAAGAACTTGAAATTTTTGCATGCTCCAAAATGAGAAATTCAATCTTGCTTTTTAAAATAACTTTAATTGTTGGAGGAAAAGTTTCTTTTAAGAAGCAGGTCAGCTAAAAATCAGTTTCAGTCAGCAGAAAGTCAGTTTGGTGAACTGTCAGTAAATCCTTAATAGGCACAGAACACTCCTTCAGATGTGTGTGAGTGTAAGATCCTAAGCAGCTAAACCTCAGAGGTGGGAGCAAGGCTACAAAGCTTACATGAAAAGAAAAAACACCTATTTTGCAATGCAGCAAAAACACACTGAAGCCTTCTTGCTTTAGAAACACTCCTGAGAACTGAGGTGATGCATAGCCAACAAATCCTCACACTGGAGTCTGTGATTTCACTCAGCACGTTAAATTGCTCAACGTTAGAACTTGCGGACCTTAGAGACAGTGTCATCTGCCCCCTCGTTCTATAAAAAAGACAGTGGACTTTTAGTCAGAACACCTGAATTAATATCCTAATTAGCATCTAACAGTTGCATTTCATTAAGTCATTTAAGCTGTGAGCCTCCTCAATACATCTGCAAATTGACATGGATATCAGTTTTTTGCAGATTTTGTAATAATGGTGTAAATTTCATATTGTTACTGTAACATATAACACTATAAATTAATTCTCTTACAATTTCAGAAACTGGTAACAACAGACTGAATCCAGGTGTTGGCAGGCCTCAGAGGCAATTGCTTTGATGGAAAATCTGTTTTCATATGTTTGCTAGCTTCCAGAGCTGCCTGGATCTCTTGGTTTCTGGAACCCTTTCTCCACTTCTTGACTAACCCCCCCCAACCAATTTTCTTTCTCCTTTACAAAGACTATACTGGATATACTTGGTTAAACACCCCATTTTCATCTTGATATTAGAAGATATAACTTATTAGCAACCCTAGCTTCCATTTTCCATACAATGTATTCACAGGTTCTGAGGATTAAACCATGATCTTTTGCTCAACTCATCACTTCCTTGAATGTTTCATTTTGGGTCTATATCATAAATTAGGGGTGATTCATCTCCTGTCTGGATTACAGGTAACATCTCCAGTTCTGTTGGTGGGATTGGGTTGTTTCTTGGTCAAGAATTTTGTCTCACAATAAGAAGTTGACTAACAGACATGGGATCCAAAGAAAATGACTTCATAAGTTGAGTTTGGAGTGGGAGGGTTTGGGAGAGGTTGAACCACGTGTAATCAATGACAGTTTTATAGCAACAAGACATTCTGTTGTACTTGTGCAGAGTAGAGTGACTACAGGTAACAGTAGTATACATTTCACAAGTCAGATAAAAAATTTGGAAGTTTTTATCCCAAAGAAATAACAGATATATTTAACCTGGTTTCAAAATTACATGATATATTTATCAAAGCATCACATGGTACCTCATTAGTATGTGTCATGGTTTGATCCAGGTGTCCCCCACAAACAATTGAATGTGTTCTGATAGATCGATCCTCAGCTGATGGCAGTTTGGGTTTTACAACCTCCAAGAAGCTGTGTTGTTGGGGGCGGGCTTATGGGGTTATAAGCCAGTGTCCCCTTGCTAGTGTTTGGCACACCTTCCTGCCGCTGTTTGCAGTGCTGTGGCAGAGGTGATGTCCAGCCCTCTGCTCATGCCATCATTTTCCCTGCCAGAATGGAGTCTCCCCTTGAGTCCATAAGCCAAATAAACCCATTCCTCCACAAGCCTGCGCAGCAACTAAGAATGATGACTGCAACAGTTTTGGTACCAGGATGTGGGGTCATCTGTTGCTGCTAGAACCCTGATCTTGTGGCTTTGGGCTTTTGGAAGTGATCTACAGGAGGAATGTGGATGGACTGGAAACCTTGTCCTGAGAGAGACCTTGCATTGCTGTGACTATGGACTGTGACGTTTGGCTTACGAGGGTGAGAAAGAACTTGGTCAGGACTGTGCCAGAGGCAGTTTGCGTGAGAGGCTTGCTGCGTTTTGCCTGCCTGTGTCCTGGAAACCTGTGCAGGGTTGCTTGACGTAAAGATGGACTGGTGTGAGCAGATGGAGATGGCACAGAAAGAAAGATCTTTGGGTCGAAACTGCTGCCCATTCACCTGCAATTGTTTGAGAGATGACAACCATTGAGATTGGGCCAGCTGGTTTGCATTGGAACAACAGGAAGAATGCAGACTTTTGAAGTAAGGGGCCTGAATGCTTTGATTCCCCCTGGATTAAGAAGTTGGTAGCCAACCTGGTTCTGTGGAATGGAGATTGGTTAGAAAGAGAGGGTCATTGGATTTGCAACACAGTTTTGTTTTTGAAAATGGCCATCGGCATGTGAAGCAGGTGTGCAAGGTCGCCTGCATGGAGCCTGATGGAGCCATGAGGATGAACTGTGGGTTGCAATGGAGACCCAAAGAATTCCAGGACTATGGATGGGTGCCAAGGTGAGCTGCCAGCACCGGATGACGTTTTTCCCGGACTGTGAGTAGCCGAGCTGGAGGGGCAGAATTGATTCTCCAAGAGACTTGTGTTATTGGTTAAGAATCATTGAGCTTGGAGTTAGAGATTGATGGTGCCCTGTTTGTTTTAAATCGTGTATTGTATTGGTCAATGTGTTTTTGCTGTGCCTCATGTTTTGCATTGTGAATGTTCTGTGCCATTATGGGTTTATTTTTGGTATTATGGCTCAGTTGAAAGCTGCGGGGACTTAAGAGTTGAGCTGAACATATTGTGTTTATATCTTGTATGATTATTAGTTTGTGGGGGCCAGGGGCGGACTGTCATGGTTTGATACAGGTGTCCCCCACAAACA
>PVHP010013487.1:0-40776 GCA_004024765.1 Zapus hudsonius | reverse complement strand
TTTTTTAAGAACATAACTAAGGGAACAATGCTTGATAGTTTGTATATCGTAGTAAGGAAGTACATACATCACGGAGTTTCATGGCGTTATCTTCCCTCAAGATCCATTGGTGCTGGACATTTCTTTCCATTGATTTATGTCTTGTCCGTCCTCTGGCCAGGCTCTTGCTCCCCCTCTGCCCCACCTGGCCACCTGAGAAGTGTTTTTCTAGGTTCACCTCTTCTCTCCCGGCCTCCCACAGTTCCTCTTCTTGTCTCCAGCTTCTATTCTTAGACTAGAGTTATTCAAAGCTCACACCCTGGAAACTGGGGAACAAGGGGTTTATTTCTGGGACTCTTTCTACCCTCACTCGGGGAACTAATGAAGAAGACTGAGGTTCCCTGAAGCAGGACATTTTCAGTTTCCACCAGGTGAGATGCCAAGTTGCCAGTACCAGTCCCTCGAGGATCCCTTTGTTTGACCTTGAGGGGGAGGTGCTCATGTTTGTGGTTTAAGAAGTCATCCATTAATTGGTGAATTTTTCAGGGTTAATATGACACCCCAAAGCAAAGAACATAAAATCGAAGACTTATGGGATTACGAGGGAGACATCTAATGGCACTGAAGGAAAGGAGGGGCCAGGTTGGAGAGTTGAACAAGTTTGAGGGCTGGCTGCCCTCACAGCTGGGTTATGACTGAACTTTGTAACATGAGTCCAGTTTGTGAACCTTGGTAAGCACTAAGAGAACCCATGAGTCTTCCAGTCCAAAAACCCACCAAAACTCCCAGGACCCACCCCTCCAAGATCCAGTATGTCAGGTGAACCCTGCTGAACATTGCAGATCCAGCAGAACCAGCATCCATCTTGTTCTGTCTGAGGGCATCAGCCCTGAGAACTGAGGAGTTCAAATGACCAAAAATAAATAAATAAATAAATAAAAATAAAATAAAAAAATTTTTTAAGCCCAGACTGGAAAAGTAATGGGTAGATTCAAATGAGGCTCCCCAGGGTGGATTCCTAGCTTTCTGTGTCTTCATTTCCTCCCCTCTCCTCTACCCCACAGCTCAGAAGCCGGCTTTAGCCAATGCTGAAGAAAGAACGACTCAGCTCTTGGGAAATGCTGAGCTGTGTGTTCAGGCTTCTTGGCTGATCTAAGATGGTGATTCAGCAGAAAGTCCAGGTCCAGGAGAAAGGGATAAGGAGGAAGGAGAGAGGAGGAGGAGAGGCAGCCTGGCTGGGCAGGAGCTCAGCTCGGTGTTGGCCTCTGGAAGCCCTGACTGGCTGGGAGCTTGTCCTTGGAGCAGGGAGGAGAAGCTCAAGAGCAGTTCTTTTCCTTTTAAGAGGGAGTTGTGAGATTTCTAAGCTGTCAGTGCCATGAGATGAAAAGGGCCGGAGAAGGGAAACTACACTCTACGGTGGAGGCAGGCAGGCAGGATCTATTTCAAAACCAAACTGCCCACTTTATAAGAGTACAGGATCAAAGTGTCATTTAGGAAGAAAGGCTGCTTTGATTTTTTTCCTTGTTGTTGCTTTGTTTTGATGCTTTGACTTCCCCCCGTCAGGTTATTTATATGTATAACTTCCCCAGTAAAGTTATATCACATGTACAATAATACAAACCTTTGTTGTCAGCAGGCAGGGTGCCTGACAACTTTATAATGGGACTCCTCACCACTGCTGAATCACCATCCAGTGCTTAGTTAAGCCAAGAAATGTCTCACTGGGCATGTTGGTTCACGCCTGTGTTCCTTGCACTGGGGAAGCAGAGGAAGGAGGAGCAGGAGTTCAAGGCCAGCGTCAGCTGGATAGCAAGTTTGAAGCCAGCCTTGGCTTCATGAGATCCTGTCTCAAGACAATGGAGAGATAGAGATAGATAGATAGATAGATAGATAGATAGATAGATAGATAGATAGATAGATAGATAGATGATAGATAGATAGATAATAGATAGATAGATAATAGATAGATAGACAGATGATAGATAGATAGATGATAGATAGATAGATAGATAGATAGATAGATAGATAGATAGATAGATAGATGGATGATAGATAGTTGTTTAGTTTTGGCCCCTGAAGAAGCAGGGAAAGATTCTAGGAAGCTGATCCCCTGTCTCCCCACTCCTACCTCCCACCCACTCTCTAAGGTCCAGCTTGCATCTTGAGTGGGCAGAGCTGGAACCTTATCAGAGGCTCCAATGTGTGCATTAGAATTCAGAGAGGCTCGGTGTTTTCTTTGCCTATCAGTGCCTTTTGGCAGCCAGCACCAGTTACCTCCAAGTCTGGAAAGACACACCCACCTTTTCCACAATTAGAAACCCGTGCCCAGTTCCTCCGCGCGGCAGAGGCGGCCAACTATCGGGTCCAGCCTATCAGGGAGCTGAGTGTGGCCACACCCCTCCGCCTATTCGCTGGGTGTCCTGGCTGCAGCGTGGGTGCCCTGAGGGCTGGGCGCAGGGGCATCGCCTCACCCTCTGCAGTAGCTCAGAGCCAGCGAGGCAGGGACTGTTGAAATGCACACCCCAGCAAAAGGTGAGACCAAGAGAGCGTTCCCTCTAGCACTCCCCCACCCCTCAAGTGGAATTTATGGCTGGTTCCGAAGGCTTCGGAGCTCCATCCCAGAAAGGTGCCTATTTTGAAGTCGTGGAGAGGAACAGGGCGTTCTGACTTCTGCAAAGTGGCGTCACTGCTACCTTTTCCAGCAGCTGTTTGCTCACTGCCTCGCACCTTACTTTTTCTACCCTGGCCGTCGCCTCGCTCTCTTCTGCTCCCCTAGCTCCTTCTCGCTCTCACTTTCACCGGTGCCCCCTTTCCTTCCTCCACCTTGTTACCTCTTCTCACACTTGCTGTTTCCCTCTCTTCTTCACCACGTCTGTCCTTTTTTTTTTTTTTTTTTTTTTTTTTTTTTTTTTTTTTTTTTTTTTTTTTTTTTTTTGGTTTTTCGAGATAGGGTCTCGCTCTAGCCCAGGCTGACCTGGAATTCACTATGGAGTCTCAGGGTGGCCTTGAACTCACGGTGATCCTCCTGCCTCTGCCTCCCGAGTGCTGGGATTAAAGGCGTGAGCCACCACGCCCGGCTTTCACCACATCTTTATGGACTTTGATATGCATATCCAGTCCCACCACAGTTTTTTTAAAACAATTTTTTAAAATTTATTTATTCATTTTCAAGCAGAGAGATCCAGAGAGAGAGAGAGATTGAGTGCACACACCAGGGCCACCACCTTGTGGGTCTTGCTTATGTGGGTCCTGAGGAATTGAACCGGGGGCCTTAGGCATTGGAGGCAAGTGCCTTAACCGCTGAGCCATCTCTCCAGCCCCACAGTTTTTTATTAAATATTTTTATTTATTTATTTGAGAGACAGAGAGAGAGAGAATATAAGTGTGCCAGAGCCTCCAGCCACTGCAGGCGAACTCTAGATGCATGCCCCACTTTGTACATCTGGCTTTATGTGGGTACTGGGGAATCGAACCTAGGTTGTTAGGCATTGCAGGCCTTAATCTCTCCAGCCTCTTTAAGGTCATTCTTGACTCTGGTTGCCCATGAGGCTACAGATATGCATCTAGGAAGGAGAACACATGTCTCAAGTATCTATTTCTAGAGCCATACGTTAGCTACAAGGAGAGCCCTGACTGACTCATTTATCTTAGAACAACCAGTCTAGCCCTCTATCCAAAAGGCCCAATTTTCACCTCTCCAGCCAGAATGGAGATGTCCAGGAGTGGCAGCTGGCTTGGCAGAAGGAATAAGATTGACTTGGAGCGCCAAACCACTTCAGGAAAGTGCTCACTGGCGTCCTGAGAAAGGCACAGAATGACCCCTTGCTGTCCCAGCTCAACAAGAAGCCATACCCCATATCCAGAAGCACGGGCCACTTATAAATAATTACCCAGTGGCCTCTGGGGATGGCCTGTACTTGGTGCGCTTTCTCACAGGAAGGGAAGGTAGCCACAATAGGCCCCACCACCCACATCTGTCTGGTATTGCAGGTGCTTTCCCGCACTGCTCCACAGGCCGTCTCTGGGAATGGCCCCTGTGAAAAGCTCCCAATATTTTCTGTGCATATTGTTTACCGTCCGTTCACTTGCTTTGGCACCTGCTGTGTGCACACTGCCCGGGAGGCATTGTTGATGGCTGTGTCCACTGATGGCCTTAGGAAGTGCAGGGCAGTTTTATTCTCTCCTAGGTCTAAGGAGTACAGCAGAGTGGCATTCGGAGGGGCGTTTCTTCCTGCCTAGGAGGCACCTGACTCATAAGGGCTGGTATCTATTGGCTATGTGGTACAGTTGACCAGCTTGGCTTCTGATAGTCTTTTGTTCACCATCCCCTATTCCAAGCATTCTAGTGCTGCTGACACTACTTCTGAGCAGCTTGGGTTTAAGGATTCCAGAGTAAGTGATCCGTGGGACACTATCCTAAAAACAAAACAGGAACAAGGTATAAATTGAGAAGAGTCAGGGCTTCAGGAAGAAGTGTCAGAGGTCGAATGTGTGAAATAACCTCTGAAGCCTACCATGCTATCTCGCCTTTCCCATCTACTCAGCCCTGCCTCTGATTGTCAGCATGATCTGAGCAAAGCACATTCATATTCTCTCTCTCTCTCTCTCTCCCTCTCTCTCTCTCTCTCTCTCTCTCTCACACACACACACACACACACACACACGCATGCGCACACTTTTGGTGGATATTGAACTCATGGCGTTGCATGTGTTAGGCGAGCATACAACCCCAGCCCTCTTTTGACATTATATATTGAGGTACGGTCTTACTAAGTTACCCAGGCTGGTCTTGAACTCACTCTGTAGCCTGGGCAGACTTTAAATTTGTGATCTTTCTGCCTCAGCCTCCCAAGTAGCTGGGATGTCAGGCCTTCACCACTAGGCCTAGCTCATATTCAATTTTGGAGGTTGTTTCTATAAGCAATTAAAAATTTATCTAAAGTGGGGTATGGGTGTGGTGGCACATGCCTTTAATCCCAGCACTCGAGAGGCAGAGGTAGGAGGATCGCCAAGAGTTCAAGGCCACCCTGAGACTACATAGTGAATTCCAGGTCAGCCTGGGTTAGAGCCAGACCCTACCTCAACCCTCCCCCCCCCCAAAAAAAATCTAATATACAATACACAAATGATCAGGTATCCTCAGAGGACAAAATGGGCAATTTCTCTGTTTCTCAGAGAGGGAAGGAAACCTCCAAGAGGTTACCTGGCATGTCCAGGCTCCTTGGGAGTGACTAAGCTGATGGAGTCGCCATGGCCATGGGCACTTCAAGTTCTAAAATGCTATGTTTGGGAAAAAAAAATGTTATGTTTGGTAGTCAGGCCCGCCAGATTCCTTGGAGGGAGACCTATCTGCCTTTTCTCCAGGCTACTAACACCCTGTCCCTTCTTACCATTTTCCTCCTTACACAAGCTACTCTGAGGCTGTACTTCCTAGTTTTTTCCTCAAGAGACACACCTGGCCTTTCATTCACTAGGAGCCAAGAATGACAGGTCACAGCCCTGACTAATGTTTTGAGGATTTCAAACCAGCCACACAACTCCTTAACCCATTCGTAAAACTTTGTAAATGAAGATTTGTTTATATACAAGCGATTCATTGATCTTTTGTTTCAAAATGGTCTAAAAAGAATAATTTTCAATTGTTTCTTTTACCTTTAGTCTATAATATATTGAGATAAAAGTCCACTCCCCTCCCCCCACCACACTTCTTTTTCTTCCCTTCCAAAAAAAAAATATAATCCCTGGGCTGGAGAGATGGCTTAGCGGTTAAGGTACTTGCCTCCAGTGCCTAAGACCCCAAGTTCAGTTCCCCAGTGCCTACATAAGCCAGACCCACAGGGTGGTGGCCCTGGTGCACTCTCTCTCTTTCTCTCTCTCTCTCTCTCTCTCTCTCTCTCTCTCTCTCTCTCTCTCTCTCTCTCTCTCTCTGTATCTCCCTGCTCAATAAAGAAAAAATAAAAAAAATCCTTTAAAAAATATAATCCCTTCCCCTCAAGTGCTCAGCACCTGCTGAGTCAGGTCAGGTGGATTCTCCCTAGGGAGCATATTTGTATGTTGTCATAGGGCCTCACATATACTGAGCATGTGCTTTCCACACACATATTTGGTTGTTCATGTCGACATAGTATATACTGTATGGCCTCATACCTCCAAACTGGACGCATGAACTCAGACACAGGAGTCCTGAGATCTTGGCTTTTTTGTGTGTTTGCTTTTTTTTTTTTTGTCAGTGCTGGGAATTAAACCCAGGGCCTCACATATGCTGAACTGAGCCCCCAGCCTCAGCCCCTTAGCTTTCCCTTTTGACTCCTCATGACTTTTGGTTGTAGCTTCTAGTTAGTAATATAAAGAGACCAACCACTGGGGGATAGGCTGGCATGGTAGCACACACCTCCCAGCACTTAGGAGATAGAGACTGGAGCTAGAGATCAGGAGCTCAAGGTCATCTTCAGCTACATAGCAAGTTTGAGACCAGCCTGGGGAACATAAGACCCTGTCTCAAAAGAAAAAAAACAGCCTGGGTGTGGTGGTTGCACACCTTTAATCCTAGCCCTCTGGGAGCCAGAGGTAGGAGGTTAACCATGAGTTCAAGGCCAGCCTGGAACTACAGAGTGAGTGCCAGGTCAACTTGGGCTAGAATAAGATCCTACCTTGAAAAAAACAGACAAACAAGCAAAAACAAAACAAAAAAACTATGGGAACAAAGAATAAAGGACCCATGGCTATGAACCTGTGAACATCCGGGCATTCAGCACTCACTTGCCTTCCTAGAAGCTCCTCTTGGGCCTGTGTTTGTGTATGTATCTATGATGTGTATGTGGGCCTGAAGTTGTCTAAAATGTGGAGATGATTATTGGAGATCCTGAGATTAGATGAAGAAGAAAGAATATTATGTCCTTCACTTTGAATTTCTCTAAAAGAGAAGGGAAGACGCTGATGGGTTATTTTAGGACAGTTAATTGGGGAGGAAGAAGAAGTGGCAATGTCCTAGCTCTAGGATCCTAGTCAGGATTGGGAAGTGGAAAAGTTTGGGATGTTGTCTTATGGTATGAAATTTTGCCAACTACATTAACATGCTTTTAACCTCACCTTCACTAACCCACTTCTGGAGCGCCTCTCCGCTTCCTGCCTCCTGCTAGATGCTGGGGTCCAGATGTGTGTTGTCTGGTTGCTACTTTGATTATTGCTGGAGGGTTTGGTGCTGGGGTTGGACCTAGGGCCTCATATGCTGAGCATGTGCTTTACCACAATGTGCTACATCACCAGTTCCACCCGGTTTCTTCTTTTTAAAAATTTTTAAATTCTTTATTTGCAAGCAGAGAGAGATAGAGAGAAGAAACACAGGCAAAGAGAACAGGCATGCCAGGTCCTCCAGCTTCTGGAAATGAACTCCAGATGCATATGTCACTTTGTGCATCTGGCTTTAAACGCATAGTAGAGAATTGAACCTGGGTCTTCAGGCTTTACAGGCAAGTGCCTTAAACCACTGAACCAACTCTCCAGCCCACCACAAGGTTTCTTTTTAAGAGCTGTTCCCTTTAGGGATATGTCCCTGCTTTCTCATCTTTATGCATGACGCTTGTCTCGGTTTTAATTTCTTTTTCTTATTATGCTTTGGAAATGGAATGGATTTAGATCATATTCACACATTTCCCAGCGCACTCTGTGTGTGAGTGTGCATATGCACATGTGCCACAGTGTGTGAGGTCTGAACCCGAGCCATCTCTCCAGCTCCCTTCTTCTTCAAAGTCTTTTTTTTAATCCCAGGAAACAGGAGAAAGAAAGGAGAGACATGCTCAGGAAATGCAGATAAACCTGGAATTCTGTGGGGCTTTTTGAGACACAGGAGCCTCTCTTTCCTCCTAGTACAGTGGACAAGAGCCTAGCCTTTTTTTTTTTTGTCCAGCTGGGCCAAAGTTAAAATCATATTGCTGGGGTCCCCTCTCCTATAGGATGCTCTGGGCTGAGTTAGGGGCTCCTGGTGGACACCTGCCAACTTTTATGAATCCCTCTGCTTTGTGGTACCTATTTATTATAGTTTGGGGAGGATGTTTGTTTGTTTGACAGGGTCTCTGTAGCCCAGGCTGTCCTAGAACTCACTATGTAGCCCAAGCTGACCTTGAAATCATGGCAACTGTCCTGTTCAGCCTCTATAGTGTTAGGATTACAGGCCTGAGCCACCATGTCCAGCTGTGGTCATTTTTCCCATTATATTGTCTGCTTCTTGAGGGCAGAGGCTTGTGTCTTACTTAAACCTCTCCATATGCCAGACTGCCTGGTCTTGATAGAGCCTGTGTAAGCTCATGGATGGAAACCCTTGTGTTAAAAGCTGCACTGACCACTGATCCCATCTATATGGGTCTTCCCTGAAGTCACGAGATTTCAGTCATGCAGAATTCAAAGTCTAGGGGCTGGAGAGATGGCTCAGCAGTTAAAGAAACTTGCTTGAAAAGCCTAATGGCCTGTGTTCAATTTTCCAGTACCCACATAAAGCCAGATGCACAAAGTGGTATATGCATCTGGAGTTCATTTGCAGTTGCAGGAGGCCCGGGCATGGTCCATCCTTTCTTCCTCTCTCTCACTCTTCCACTCTTTTTCTCTCCTCTCCTCTCCTCTCCTCTTCTCTCCTCTCCTCTCACCTCTGCAAATATATGTAAAAATAGATTTCAGGGTCTAGCTGAGCAGAGAGACAGAGAGAGTTCATGGTTGTCGGTAATAAGGGTGACGGGTGGCGATGGGCAGCATGGGGCCTCCTGAGCAGGGAAAGCCTTGGCAAGCACCCAGCAATATTGCCTTCTCTCTGTGACCTTTCCTTCTGGATGGAGCTCAGGTTTCAGCAGCTGTGAGGGAGGCTGCCCTGCTGTACCAGGAGACTGAAAGTACCCTCTCTCGGTCACATGCTGTGATGGCCCAACGGTAGGGTGAAGGGTGAGATCTGGGCCGGCAAGATTGTTTTGAGGAGATTAGGGGCAACCCGCTGAATCCCCCTCAATCTCAGCACTGTCTTAGTTCTGAAAGATCCTTGTGACGGCAAACAGTTAACCGTTAGTTAAGGACTGAGTTTTTGTGAGGTTGCGGAGATAAGGTGAGGCAAGAGCTAAGACGATGACAACATGGCTACTTGACCAAGTCCTCAGTCCCTCAGACATCTTCATCACCCTGAGCATGCCATGAAGTTGATATGACAGTCTGAGGGTCCTTGTGCCTGGCCCCTGACAGGCCTGCTTTGAAAAGAGAGATTTTATGTTTTCTCTCCCACATGCTTCCTGTGGCTTGTGGGAGCAGGGATTCCTGAGTACCTTTCCTGTCGTCTCCCACATGCCCTTCCTCCCCTTAGGAGGAGCTTCCTTCCCTGAGGTCAAGAGCCAGGCCCTTATTTGATAATTCTTACCTATTTCTGAGTTTTATTCTCTAATCTTTCCTATCTCAAATCAACCTCCTTTATCCTTCATTCACTCCAGCTTGTATCTGCCTGAATTTCTGTGGATGGGGAGGTCTGGTCTGCTACCTAGCATGCGTCAGGGCCCAGGGAGGAAGGTGAGATTACAGCCCCAGACACATGATCCTGAAATCCTTACTGAATTGAGTAACATGACCAAATGTGTATTTATCAGGATCTCTGTTCATCTGGGACATTCTAGTATTTACAAAATGTTCTCTCTGCTCAGGCACTTGAAATCCTTCCTCCAACAATATGTTTTGATCTTCCTTCTGTGATACCAGCTCTTGCACAGGGAGTCAGGAGGTTTGACTCTTCAGACTTGAGTTTCCTGTTTCTCTTCCTCTGTGAAAGGATTGCATTCCTTATTATGAGATTCTTGGGAATCAGGGAAGGTTGGCACACACTGGAATGTGTATGTAGTGACCCTGGAGGGCTAACGGATTGTGAGATTTTCCTTATTAAATATTTGTTGGGCAGCCAGGCGTGGTGGCGCACGCCTTTAATCCCAGCACTCAGGAGGCAGAAGTAGGAGGATCGCCATGAGTTCAAGGCCACCATGAGACTACATAGTGAATTCCAGGTCAGCCTGGGCTAGAGTGAGACCCTACCTCGAAAAACCAAAATAAATAAATAAATATTTGTTGGGCATCTACTTACTTGCAGGTACCAGTCATATGCCTGAGAGTTAAAAACTTGAAAACGACACAAGGAAAAGCAAGAAAAAGAAACATCCTTTATTTATTTAGGGTTTTTAAATTTGTGTGTGCATGCTTGATGTGGGGGGGGCATCTGTGTACGCATGCTCGTGTGTGAGCATAGGCACATGTGTTTATCATGGCATCTGTATGCTCAGAGGACGTCCTCCCGTGTTGGTCCTCTCTTTCTACCTTGTTTGAGGCGAGGTCTCTTGCTGCCCACCCCTGTGCATGCCAGGCTGGCCCACGAGCTTCCCGGGATTCTCTTGTCCCTTCTCCCATCTCCTCATAGGAGCTCTGGGATTACAGATGCTCACGTGCTGCTTCGTCTGACTGTGTATAGGTTCCGGAGATCCAAACTCAGGCCATCATTCTTGTGTGGCTAGTACTTTATCCACTGAACCCTCCTGCCCTAATTAGAGTTGTGGGGTTTTTGAGACAGATTGTTAATATGCAGCCATGGCTGATCTGGTATTACTACGTACCCTAGGGTGACCTCAAACTTCTTGCCTCTGATCATTTTAATATGAAGAAATAGGTGCTGCAATTAATTATAAACAAAGTGGTCTGGAATTGTCCCAGTGAAGAAAGACAAACTTGGCACCCCATTTATAAAACGTGGCTGATATAGCTTACCTTGAAAGTTCACTGTTAGGAATCAGTGAAATGTCTAAGCTTCAAGAGACAGTGCCCTGGAGAAATGGAAGGAAGATCACAGATGGATAATGAGGCAGGACCTTCCTACCCTGCTGCCATGTTCTCAGAATCAAACGAGGTTGGGAAACCCTTGGAAAATAAGAGCACAAGCTGTTGATGTAACTTAATCAGCCATTCAAGTGAAGTCAGAGCTAGATAACAGTATCATGTGTAACTTGTGTGCACTAGGGGTGCTCTGGTCACTATTTCTGGAAAAGAAGCAGCAAAAATTTTTGTTTGTTTTTTGAGGTAGGATCTCACTCTAGCCCAGGCTGACCTGGAATTCACTATGTAGTCTCAGGGTGGCCTCCAACTCACAGCAATCCTCCTACCTCTGCCTCCCAAGTGCTGGGATTAAAGGCGTGAGCCACCACTATCAGCCAGAATTTTTTTTCCTCCTTGATTCTCAAGTTCTTCACTACCACCTGGAAATTGCGAACCATGCTTCTGTAAGCCAGAGCTTGGGTGAGTCGCTTGGGCAGTATAGTAGGTAAACAGCCCCTCCTCCCTAGCGTTCAACCTGGAGCATTCATCCAGCCCTGTGCCTCCTAGGAAAGGGGGCAGAGTTGAAAGCCCCCAGCCCTGTGTCACCAAAGAACATACACAGAGAGCTGGCAAACAGGCACATGAAAACTTGCTCTGTATCATTAGTCACTGGAAAAGTTTGACAGTTTCTTATAAAATGAGCTTGGCATTTATCATATGGTTAGAATCCTAATCCTGAGGAATGAAAATTCCATTCAGAAACCGAGAGGCAAGTCTTTTCGTTTATTTTTTGAGGCAGGGTCTTGTTAGGTAGCCCAGGCTGGTGAACTTGAAATCCTGCCACAGCCTGGTGTAGTGGTGCACACTTTTAATCCCGGCACTTGGGAGGCTGAGATAGGTGAGTTCAAGGCTAGCCTGGTCTAGTGTGAGGACCTACCTTGAAAAAAAAATCAGCCTTTCAATAGCTGGGATTATAGATAGGCATGTTCTAGCAATTCAGCTCTTTGCAAATTTTTAAAAATAAATAAATTTATTTATTTACACATGTTGCGGGGCAGGGCCTCTTGTCCCTGCAAACAAATCCCTGTCTGGCTTTATATGGGTGGCTGGGGAATTGAACCTGAACTATCAGGTTTTAGAAGCAAGAACCTTTAATCACAGAGCCATCTCCCAGCCCCAGTACATACCCTTTTTTTGGCAGGGGTTGTTAGTTGGTTTTGGTTTGGGGCAGGGTTTCACATTGTAGCCCAGGATGGCAGTCCTCCTGCTTCTTCTCCCATATGCATGAATTGCAGACATGAGTTATCACATCTGGCTTCTTTGCATGTTTTTTTTCTAATTTTTTGGGGGGTTCCAGGCTCTAAATATCTTTATTTATTTGAGAGGGGGGGATATGGGTGCACCAGAGCCTCTTGCCACTGCAAATTAATTCCAGATGCATGTGCCACTTTGTGTGTCTGACTTTACATGGTTACCCGGGACCTTGACCAAGACTTTGCAAGCAAGCATTTTTAACTGCTGAGCCATCTCCCCATCCCCTTTGCCATCTTTTATAGTAGTTTTATAACATAATGACCACAAACTGACATCACCCAAATGTCCATTAAAATGAAAAATAACCAATATATATATTTAATGGAATAGCATTTAATAATTAAAATGAGCAAACTACTAATATATAATGACATGGATAGATTTCAAAGCATTATAGTCGGTGTAGATACCAGATTCAAAAGTCTCCATGTTCTCTTAATCCATTTGTGTGACATTTTGGAAAAAGCAGACCTGTGGGGACAGAAACAAGCCATTGCCAGCAGGGTTAAGTGAGCATAGCCCGCAGACAGCTTGTTGGATACTGGAAGTGTTCTATATATTGAGTGCTGTAGTGATTAAACAGTTGAAACACATTTGTCAAGCCTCATTAAAATATACTCTTGGCCTTCCCATTTCCAGAACTGCCCCTCCCTGTACTTTGGGCAGGAACCCTGTACTCTTTCCTTCTCTTAGGCTCTAAGCTCTCCCTGTAATAAAATCATTCTAAACCTTTAAAAAAAAAAACACTCTTTTTAATATTGATTTATTTGGGAGAGGGGAAGAGAGAAATCCAAGACTTCCCACCATTGCAAATGAACTCCAGACCTATGTGCCACTTCGTGCATCTGGCTTTATGTGGGTACTGGGGGATCAAACCTGGGCCAGCAGGCTTTATAATCAGGTGCCTTTAAGCACTGAGCTATCTCTCCAACCTAAAAGGTGTACTCTTTTAAAAGAAGAGTTTGGTGGCACACGCCTTTAATCCCAGCACTGGGGAGGCAGAGGTAAGAGGATCACTGTGAGTTCAAAGCCAGCCTGGGACTACAGAGTGAGTTCCAGGCCGGCCTGGCTAGAGTAAGATCCTACCTCAGAAAATAAAAAATTAAAATTAAAAAAGGGGACTGTCTCCTTGAGAGAGCCAGGTATGATGGCACACACCTATAATTCAAGTGTTTCCCAGAGGCTGAGGCAAGAAGGTCACAAATTGAGGCTAGCCTGGGCTACATAGCACAATCCTGTCTCAAAAAGGTGAATCCCTGCTGGTCTGGGGACAGATGTCACTATACGAGGAACAGAGGATACCCAGGCGGGTTGTTTTGTATTTGTCTTGGGACCTGTCTTACAACTCTACCACACTTTCTCAAAAAAAAAAAGTGGGGCTGGAGAGCTGGATCAGCACTCAAGGGCACTTGTCTGCAAAGCCTATGGCGCAGATTTGAGTCCCCAGTAACCACGTAAAGCTAGATGCAAAAGTGGCACATGCATCTGGAGTTCATTTGCAGTGGCAGGAGGCCCTGGTGTGCCCATTCTTTCTCTCTTTCTCTCTCTCTCATAAACAACATTTTAAGCCGGGAGTGGTGGCTAACACCTTTAATACTAGCACTTGGGAGGCAGAGATAGGTAGGAGGATCACTATGAGTTCAAGGCTACACTGAGACTATAAAGTGAATTCCAGGTTAGCATGAGTTAAAGCAAGAGCCTACCTCCAAAAACCAAAACAAAATAAATAATATTTTAAAGGTGAATTTTACTACATGTAGGTATACTTCAAGTAACCTAAGTATCAAGAGTTCCCCAAATCACTGTTGTCGAAAAAATCAGGCTCAGGAAGGTGATATCCAAACTGCCCAGTGCTCTCCTTGAGCAGGTAACTAAGCCCATATTCAAGCCCTGGTCAGATGTTGAGTCTCCCTCCCCCACTGCCCTACCCACTGCTGGCTTCTAGCCCTACCCAGGGCATGCTCTGACCAAGCTCTAATTTGGAGCACATAATCCCCATTGTAACCTATTAACCGAGCCAAAGCTCTGGTCACTGGGACTGCAGTTGTGAGATGTTTGGCTTGCCTATTACAATCCCATCACCAGGAGCCAGCATTACTTTGTATGCAGCGGGCACCCTGCCGCCCGCCTGCCTGCCTGCCCGCCTGCCTGCCAGCTTATCTGATGCTCTGTCATTTCAGTGCTCCTTACATGGGTCAACTGCTCCAGTGTGAGGTGGGCCACCCGAGTTCAGGACATCTTCACGGCCGGGAAGCTCCTGGCCCTGGCCCTCATCATCATCATGGGTGTTGTACAGATATGCAAAGGTGAGTGTCATGGAACAGCAGGACCCTACACAATTTTTCCACATCCTGACGTCTGCTTTGAACCACTTCTGTCCTTACTTGCTTGACAAAGGGATGGAGCAGCTGTTTCCCAGGTGTTAGGAATCCCCCACCCCACCTCCCTCTCATCTTGCAAAGGGCCATCTCCCTACCTTCACCTCATGTCTAACACAGCCCAGTAAGGGCCCCGGGTCTCTGTACTCAGTTGCCATGTTTGCCCCAACGCTAGGAAAGCTCCCTGCATTTTCTATTTACCTCGTCCATACCTTAAAATGGAGAACAGACGAGAAGAATTTTATGTATTTCAAAATTACTCATAATCTCTGTTAGAGAGAGAGAGAGAGAGAGAGAGAGAGCTCTACAATCCTGGGGCCCCTGCCAACATTCCCCACTGGATTTGCTCCTTTCGGACCGAGTCTGTGTTTGGTTTCCATGGGACACGGGGCACTGCTGGCTCTGCAGAGTGTCACTCCCTCAAGGAGAAAATCAGATGACAAACAGGAAGACCTGCCTCCCCACAAGCACTGAAGGCAGGCAGAGTGCGGAGCATGGATCTTTACTCCAGGAAACAAGTTTCTACTATATAATGGCCCTGATAGTCTTAATCAGTTAGATTAAAAGGTTATATTGTTTTTAGGAATTTAGGCTGTAGGAAATCACTAGGCTATCCTTTCAAAGATAATAAATTCCTCTTAATCTAGTCTCAATTCTTTCTCCTGAGCACAGTAATCTCCTAATTTCCTGTCCCAATGCCAGGTTACCGATGAATAAGTAACATGGTTAGTTACTCTGTCTCATCCCGAGTTTATTTAGCCAGCAGCCATTGTGGGTGGCAGGTGCTGGATCTTGAATCTTGCATGTGCTGGGCAAATACTCTACTGCTGAGCTAATCTTTAGCCAACAACTTTTCTTGAGGCCTCATGGTGTTTAGGAACTGTGGATAGTGCTGGGAAGGGAGCGTAAGGGCTCTTTTCTAACGGACTCAGAAAAGGGAGGCCAAATACATCTTAGGAAAAGATGGGATATGGACAAAGCAAGCAGAGTAAGCTTGAACTGATAGAACGCTGTCGAAGCTTGTGTCTGAGTGCTTGTTATCTTTTTGTGACAAAGCAAACGTAGACATCAAGGAAGGTGATCAGGAGACTGTCTGCCACTGGCTCCAGTTGTGTTTCCAAAGTGATAAGCCAGCCTCCAAATTTACCATGGCCTTCGTCCTAACCTTACTTTATTTTATTTGCAAGCAGAGATACAGAGAGAGAGAGAGAGAGAGAGAGAGAGAGAGAGAGAGAGAGAGAGAGAGTGCATTGGCACACCAGGGCCTCTAGCCACTGCAAATGAATTCCAGATGTATGTACCACTTTGTGCATCTGGCTTCATGTGGGTACTGGAGAATCAAACCTGGGTTGTTAGGCTTTGCAGGCAAGTACCTTGATGGTAGAGCCATCTCTCCAGCCCCTACCTTACCTCTCAGAAAGGAAACATTCAGAGATACGTTTTGAGCCCAAAGCCCCATTTGTCACCAAGTCCTGGGAGGTTGTGGACCTTGCTTCTCCACTCCTGTTAGCCCCATTTCCCCCATCAGTGGCTTCACTGGATGCTAGTTGAAGACCTGGTCTACCACATGTGAAGGTGGCGCTCCGGGCTGGGACTCCCCTCTGAGCATCCTTGTCCTGTCCATTGTGTCAACAGGAAAATTCTTCTGGCTGGAACCAAAGAACGCATTTGAGTATTTCCAAAAACCTGACATTGGCCTCGTCGCCCTGGCTTTCCTGCAGGGCTCCTTTGCCTATGGAGGCTGGAACTTTCTTAATTATGTGACTGAGGAACTCGTGGATCCCTACAAGTGAGTTGAATGAACCCAGCTCCGCCCCCACATACACACACCCTTCATCCGCAGAGCTCCTGCCATAGCAAAAAGGGGGCAGAGTGCTCCTACTGCTCACGTTACCCTGACCATGTTCTCGTCTATCTCAGGAACCTGAACCATTTACCATCCACCCCACCAAGAGACAAAAGATGTCCCACAACTGTCCGGGGTAGTTAAAAGCTAGAATCTCTGCTGGACAGCACCATGCCTTAGATAATGAGCTGTCCCGTGGGACCTCTAGGCATCTTATCTGTTTGGGGACAAGCTGGCTCTTGTAACTTGAAGCAGCAGAAAGGGTGCATGGTACAGATCTGGGTCAAGAAGAGATCAGCAGATGTGGAACATATTCTACCCTAAGCCATTTCATTTCCGTTAAATTATCCTGTCCCGATGGAGGGAGAACCTCCCAGCAAGAGGAGAACCGAGAAGCTGCAGCGCTAGGCTCGTGCAGACCCTCGCAGGCAGAGCAGGGATCTGCCATATGGGATCTGCCAGCAGGGATCCCAGGTCCAGGCCTCCCTCTCATCTGCTCTCCCTCTACAGGAACCTTCCCAGAGCCATCTTCATCTCTATCCCACTGGTCACATTTGTATATGTCTTTGCCAATATCGCGTATGTCACTGCAATGTCCCCTCAGGAGCTGCTGGCGTCCAATGCAGTCGCTGTGGTAAGAAATCAAACTCCCAGTCTCAAACCCAGAATACTTGTGAGCTTAGCCACTTACTTCTCCCTGACCCAGGGCCTCCTCAAGGAATTGGAAATCAACCCAAGTCCTCCAGGCAGAACGTGTGTCCTTGACAAGTGCTTAGGGCCAAACTGATGGCTGGGTTGGTTCCGCAACCACTACCATGGTGAACTGAGTGGTTGCCACAGAGAAACCATACAGCCTGTGGCACTGAAATAACTGGTTTAGGATGCTTCATAGAACAAGTTTGATGACTCCTTGTAGGGCACAGCGCTTAACTGTAAACCTAAAGGAGACAGGCTGCCCTTCACAGACTTCATGCTTGCACAAGGCACACCATTTCTCCCTGCCTCTCTGGGAATCATGCAAACTGACTCTTCTCATCAGGGAAAACTGAAGGGCTGAGGATGTAATTCAGCAGTAGAGTGTTTGCCTACATGTAAAAATCCCTGAGTTCCACCCTGAGCAGTGCACAAACACACACATTCTCTCTCTCTCTCTCTCTCTCTCTCTCTCTCTCTCTCTCTCTCTCTCTCTCTCTCTCTCTCTCTCCCTCTCTCTCTCTCCCTCTCCCCTCAGGCTGAACAGTGCCATCACTTGTGTTATCTCCTATGACAACCTGTTCCTACAGCCCACAGCCTCCCACACAGCACAGAGCATCTCTTCTAGACCACCCCTCCCCAGTGACATGCTATAAGCTGAACCTGGAGGAGACTGGCTCCCCACATTTTATATCCCTTCAGTACTTGAAGACCAATCTATGGACTCACACCCCTTCTTTCTCAGCCAAAATAATTCCTGGTTCTTAGATCATTTTTTTAACCAACATTGTTTCTACGAATTTAGAAATTCTCATCCTATAAATTAGACCTAATCTCTACCTTAGAGATGGGAAGCTGAGGCTCAAAAATTACAGACTTGAGGCCGAGGATGTAGCTCCACTGTAGAACACTTGCACAGCATGCACAAGGCCGTGGGTTCAATCCTTGGCACTAAGATAAAATAAGATAATGCAGACCTCGCTCAAGGTGGAGCTGGGATTGGAATCTAGATCTGCCTGACCCACAGGCCTGTCTCTCTCCCTGGGTGGAGAAATCTGTAGTGTACACAGGCTTAGACTTGGACCACCTGGCCTCTGACTTTGGCCCCTCCCTTCCTGGGGCTGCAATCTAAGGTAAGCTAAGAATCATTAAGAGCCTCGGTGTCCTTATTCATAAATACAGAGAACAAATGTTGGCTCATGGCTGTTATTGCCACTGTACACTTCCTTCTTTAGTTAATTAGCCCAGAGCACATACTGACTCCTGACACATAGTTGTCCCTGTGGAAGTGGTGGTCTGAGTCTGGGCTCTGGAGCCATGGGGAAGGGAGACCAACACCCTAGCAATGGAGAGCGAGCTGGAGGGGAAGTCATCACTCTTCCTTCCCACCTACCCCTTTGCTTTCTCTCCCAGACTTTTGGAGAGAAGCTCCTAGGGGTCATGGCATGGATCATGCCCATCTCCGTTGCCCTGTCCACATTTGGAGGAGTTAATGGGTCTCTCTTCACTTCATCCAGGTAAGTGCTTCCTGGACCCTTCCTGGGCTGCTCTGCTGTGCACATTGCTCTGTGTGTATATGGTGGGCTTGTCTCTGTCAGCAAGGGTCTGTGTGGGCTCGTGAGTGGTAGCTTTGCAGAGGTACATGTGTCGGTGAGAGTGTTAAGGGTGTGTGCTGCTCATATGGTGATTTCATGGGTGGTGGCCTGCCATGTTTCAGATCTGCAGGAAGACAGTACCTTACATGTGTAGAATCCCCTTTTCCACTTCCTGGTCCCAGGCTGCTCTGGCTAGAAAGGAATCCTCCTCTGGAAGGAGCCAGGAAGGATTCTTGTGCCTGGAGCCTCTAGGTCTGGCCTTTCATGAATGTTCAGGAGGCAGATTACACAGACTGAGGATGTGGGACTGTACCCCACTCAACAGGCAGGTGCTGTGGGAGGTCCCCCATGGGGCTTAATGGAGAATATGAAGTAATAGGGTGGGGAATAGGAGGAAGAAACAATCTGTCATGAAGAGCCTTTGAGCCATGCCCTCATCCCAAAACTCTGAGAAGCCAGAAACATGAATGGGCCCTAGAGACCTGCCTCCATCCACCCAGGGGTCACTCTTCTATGTCCCTTTTCTACCATCTTCAGAGTGGACTGTTGAGACTCACAGATGCGGAAGGGGTTCCATTTGTGTGGACCAAAGAGTGCCCCATGCCCTTGGAACACAGGCCTATTCAAAAGACCAGTCCCTGAGTTCAGTCATTTCCAAAGCATTAGCTGTTGTATCAGGAGGGACTTCCTGTAAAATGACAGGGACTGGCTTATTTTCAGGATCTAGGGCAGGAAAGAGGGAGTGTGAGTCTCCCCTGTGTCCCAGGAGCCTGTACATTCACCCACAGCAACCTCGTGTGCATGTTACACAGGAGCCGTGGCCACCTGGAAGCTCTAGCCGAGGGCCAGCAGTGGAAGAGAGAGCAGTGACCCATGAGCTCCCTGGGATCTGTTGGAGGAGACTGGCTGGTTCCAGTTGCTTTAGAGTGGGGTTTGTCCCTCGGGCAGGCCATGCAGTGGTCTGCATGCATGCAGCATAGTTGTGTGTGCATGCAAGAGGCATCAGAGGTGCAACCTCCCCCTCCCAGGCCTCCTCTGCTCACCTTCTGGTTCTTTCTTTCCTTTTCCTTCCCTTCTCTCTCACTATTTTGTATTCTGGGGTGTGAAGCAGATGGTCTTTCCTGAAAAGTCAGAGTGTATGGGAGGGTGTGTTACACTTAACGTCATGGTCTTCTCCCTTGTCAGTTCACTAGGCAAGGATTGTTTCTTGTGAACTTGACACTTTGCGAATGCTGTTGGACCTGGACAGTTACACTTGGTCCTGCTGCATGTGGAGGAGGGGTATGAATGCAGAAGCCTGGCTATGTGCACGATGACCGACACCCCCCCCCCAGCCCCTGGGCTCAGACTAGTGCATGAGGCTGCACTGTAGAGGGCAGTCGCATGGGGGAGGAGAAGGGCTCCATGTGTCTTTGTGAAACTAGAGACCCTGGCCTCCTAGTTCATAATGGCAACTGCTTACGGGTACTTGGGGTCACAGCACAAGCAGCTGCTGTTAGCAGCTCTACTTTACCCCATACACAAACTACAAAGGGACAGTTCCCTGCCTCCTCCAGGTGTGCTGACTCACATCTGTAATCCCAGCACTCGGCTGAAGCAGGAAGACCAAGGGCTCTAGGCCAGCCTGAGCTACATGAAGCTGTTTCCCATCCACTTCCTCACGTCCTTTACGTGGTTCTTTCCCTAGATAAAGGAAAAGGCAGTCTGAGTGACACTCATGTGTCAATGACTGCTAAGAGTTTATAATATCTCCTCTTGGAAGAAAAGGAGGTGGCTTTTTAAATTATCTGCGCCCCAGCCCCCCTCCACTTTTGAAGTAGTCTCATGTAGCCCAGGCTGACCTGGAGCTCACTATGTCAGAGAGTATGACCTTGGACTCTGGATCTTCCTGCCTTCACACCACCCCCAAGTGCTGAGATTACAAGCATGTGACACCATGCTCAGTTTTACTCGGTGTGAGGAATTGAACCAGGGCTTCATTCACATGAGGCGAGCACTATCCCAACAAGCATGCGCTCGCCTTTCCCACTGGACTTGAGGATCTGGAATGCCTTACCTCTTTCTGTGGAGACAGTGTCCTATATAAATCTGCCTTTGAACTCTAAATCCTCCTTCTTCAAACTCCTGAGTGCCCAGACCCAGCTCAGGATCATAGTCTTCTATCCTGAGTTTTTTCTAATGTTATGCATCAAGCGTGTTCTCACATCATCATTTTAATGTTATATAGCAAACATGTTCTCCTACTATTATATTTTTCAAAAACGTTATTATGGCCAGACATGATGGCACAAGCCTTTAGTCCCAGTACTTGGGAGGCAGAGTTAGGAGAATCACCATGAGTTCAAGGCCACCTGAGACTACATAGTGAATTCCAGGTCAGCCTGGGCTAGAACAAGATTCTTTCTTGGGGGGGGGGGCAGGGGAACACAAAAAAAAACCTATGATTTAATAATTTTCTATTTTATAGTTATATCATAATTTGCTTAATCAATTTTATAGTTTTAAATATTTAGAATATTTCCAATTTGTCTTACTGTCAGAATATGTTGGTCTTTGGTTTTTGTTTGTTTGTTTAAAGGCAAGATCTCTCACTGCCCTATAACTCACCTAATTAGTCCTTCTGTCTCTGCCTCCCCAGCAATGGGATTAAAAGCATGCACCACCATGCTTGGCTTAAAAAAATGGGTTCTGAGGATCACACTGGGGTCCTCTTGCTTGCAAGGCAAGCACTTTACCAACTTTATCTTCTCAGGCCCTCTGTTCATTTCTCTAGAAGGATTCCTTGGGACAAGAAAAAATAGTTCTAAGGGTCTAACTTTTAAGTACAACAAAATGTACAGATTGTAATATAAGTGTTTGATCTGATGAGTTGTGACAGCCATTGCCCAGAACATTTCCATGTCTCTCCCTTGGAAGTCCCACGTGCCCTTTCCAGTCCACTGCCCACTCCCCACCCCCATAGAAGTAACTACTCTGACCATGATGAGAATGGTTTAAAGCATTGTACATGCAGTTCAGTACCAGGGACTCTGAAGCCCTGAAGATGAGAAGAAGAGAATCAGCCAGATGTGGTGGTCATACCTGTAATCCAGGGGCCGAAGGCAGGAGAATCAGGTCTTTTTTTTTTAATTTATTTTATTCATTTTTCAAGCAGAGAGATACAGAGAGAGAGGGAGAGAGAGAGAGAACATGAGAGAGAGAGAGAGAGAGAGGAGAGAGCACCAGGGCCACCACCTTGTGGATCTGGCATATATGGGTACTGGGGAATTGAACCGGGTGCCCTAGGCACTGAAGGCAAGTGCCTTAACCGCTGAGCCATCTCTCTAGCCCTTAAGACAGGTCTTGACTACAGAAGTTCAAGTCCAACCTGGGCTACATGAGACTGTGTCAAAGAACCAAAACTAAAAAATAAAAATAAAGCTGGGTGTGGTGGCGCACGCCTTTAATCCCAGCACTAGACTTGGGAGGCAGAGGTAGGAGGATTGCTGTGAGTTTGAGGCTACCCTAAGACTACATAGTGAATTCCAGATCAGCCTGGGCTAGGGCAAGACCTTACCTCGGAAAACAAAAATAAACAAATAAAACAAATTAGGGGAGAGAAGTTGTTCCTGCAGCTTTCCGGGCATTGAGAGTGATGGTCCAGCAGTGCCCTGAGCCAGCAGACCACACTCCCAGTCCCCACAGGCTCAGGATCCACTTACCCACTGGCTGCCTGTGGTTTGCCTGAACCTGCATTTGTGAACACAGGTTCTGTGACTAGTGGGCTGGAAGTTGTGTCTACAAAGGCAGGTTCCTGGCCAGAGGACAGGTGCTGCTGTGTGGACATGAATGAGGGAGCCCATGCTTGGTGGTGCGTGGGCTATCCCTGGCTGACTTGCTTTTCTCCCTGCCAGGCTGTTCTTTGCTGGAGCCAGAGAAGGCCACCTTCCCAGCCTGTTGGCTATGATCCACGTGAAGCGCTGCACCCCAATCCCAGCCCTGCTCTTCACAGTAAGGGCCCCTGCTGCTGCTGGCACAACACATGTCCTCCCTCTTGTGCTGAGTCTCATTTGGGACTTCACACTGTCCTCTGCGCACGTACACACACACACAACTGTCACTGAGATCTGGTCTGTTCCTAGGTTTCCATGGGCCTTAGATAAGCTGGCACATGTAGTCATTGACTTTATTAATGTCGAGAGATATCTAAGACTCAGGCTGGCTCATTTTTATTCTCCCATCCTTTGGGGCATGCAGAAATGACTGGGGACTCCTCTTCCCCTGGCCTTTCTAGTACCTGCTACCACAAGGGTGCAGCTCTGGACATCTGCTCCTGGCTAGATGCACACATATTCCCCACTCCTGCTTCCTGCCCCAAGGTACTCTGTCAGCCTTTTGGGAAATGTCCAAAACAAATCTAGTGTCAAAGGTATACCTAATTTTAATAAATGCATAGAAAGATGAAGACTGATAAATTGAAGGTGGATAAAAAAGAACTTGGAAAGCCGGGCGTGGTGGCGCACGCCTTTAATCCCAGCACTCAGGAGGCAAAGGTAGGAGGATTGCCATGAGTTCAAGGCCACCCTGAGACTACATAGTGAATTCCAGGTCAGCCTGGACTAGAGCGAGACCCTATCTCGAAAAACCAAAAAAATAAAAAATAAAAGAACTTGGGGTGGGAAAGAAATAGAGTAAAATATCCAGAGTCGAGTCATTTAGAAAGAGCTAGAGAAAGGAGTAAAGATGTGTCCCAGTGAGTCTTTTGATCTATTTTTATTTTCTGACTGGATCCTCAATAAAACATTAAAAATGACTTTGGTCCTTTGGTCAGAAGTCAAAATAACAGCGCTCCATGGGGCAAATTTTAGAACACTCAGGTAGGATGAAGGTCATCTTAGTTAGGTAGCTGTGGAAAGGGGGAGAAGACAGTTCTCCCAATGGGCCACACAGCCTTTCTCAGTTTGAGTCGCTAGTGCAGTCCTGTGACCACAAGGCCAGCACGAGAATCTAACCTGGTCACTCACTGAAACCTTCTCGTAGCAGATCTCAATGGCCTTCCCAGGTTCCCAGAGTGGAAGAGCATGGCTTGTTCAGAGAGAGCCACAGAGATGACTTTAAAGTTAGAAAGTGACCTCCATCAAAAAAGAAAACAACCTCATAGGGATATTATAAGGGTTACACAAGTTAATATTTGCAGAATGCTAAGAATAGAACCTGGCTACATAACTGTTTATCAATTTTTAAAAAAGAAAATAAAGTAGAGGTCTCAGCCAAACGAAAAGGATGAGAGCAAAAACAAAGCCATGGTCATCAGTTAGCAATCTTCCCTAAGAGATTGAAAAAATAAAAATAAGAAAGAAACTAACATGAGTTAAGAAATTAGCAAGAGTGAAATATAACTGCAACCAAGACCAGGGAAGAGCCAGGTGACACCAGTGTGGCCAATCCAGAGAGTGGTTAGTCCCCATGGAGTACCAGAGGTTACACATGTGGTTATGCCCCTGTAATAAGAGAGAGGCTCCTGGCAATGAAGGTGTAATAGTAGCCAGGGCTACTGGAGGTGTTGAGAAGGGTCCCTCATTAGACTAGAAATGAGTCCACCATAAAACAGCATGGTTGGTCTGGAGGGGGAGGAACAGCCCTGACCTACAAACGTTTTTCCAAATACCTTTCTTATCGATAACAAGACCCTCATTTCCCCAGTGCCTCTCCACCCTGTTAATGCTGGTCACCAGTGACATGTACACACTCATCAACTATGTGGGCTTCATCAACTACCTCTTCTACGGGGTCACAGTTGCAGGACAGATAGTTCTTCGCTGGAAGAAGCCGGACATCCCCCGCCCCATCAAGGTGAGAGAACCTGCTTTTGAGACCCCCTACCCCTTCTCTACAGGGTCTAGCTACTTGCAAACTTTTGAATCATCATGGGTTTTAGCTGCTGACCACAGGTCAGCTTCTCTATGTTGGTAGCAGGCCACATGTGTATGGGTGGCCATTCCTTTCTCCACTAGAGATAAGGACAGAGCCATCTTGTGATAGAAACAGGGACCAGATGCTTCTAGAAGAGTCTTCCAGCTGAGAAATCAAGGGTCTCCAGATCTCCCAGTTTCCCAGTGACATTTTCATTGTTAATTTTCTTCTCCTCTTAGAAAACTTGCTGGAGGAGATAGATAGCTTCACCCCTTCCACCATGCTCGTCTCTGAGAGGGTCATTCAAGGAGGAAGGCAGCTGAGCCAGGATTGCCCCTAGATCCTAAAGGCTCCTTTGAGAGCCCACATGCAGTCAACGAGGAGGGATGAAACCTCTGAACTGCAGCCCAGCCAGGCCCCAGCCTGCTTCATGCCATGCTGGATTTCCTGATCTCCTGGGACTTGGCAGGCTTCTCTTCTGCAATTGCTGGAGAAACAAAGTAGGACTTGAACCGAGTGACAGCAATGAACATTGCCATGGTGCACCCAGATGAGGCCTTGCACAGAAGTAGACAGGGAGCCAGAGCCAGACAGACCCAGGTCATTTCCTACCTCTGCTCTCCCTGCGGACCTCAGCAAGTGTACGTCAATGTGACAGCCATCGTCTCAATCGTCCAGGTTTCTCTGGCTTTCATAGGCATTATCTGACCCTACTCAGAAGGGAGGACATGAGCAGTGAGGATGCCTGCCTCCCTGTCCCACTGCCCAAGTTCATCAACATTTGTTGACATAGCCTGTAAGAGCCTGTGTGTCAGATACAAAGCCGAGTGAAGCCCAGCCTTTTCCCACAAGCATATGGATGGAGAGAGGGTGGGCTGATCCTCAGGGCTATAGGGTCGACTTAGCTCACAATGCCTCTGTTCCACAGATCAGCCTGCTGTTCCCCATAATCTACCTGCTGTTCTGGGCCTTCCTGCTGATCTTTAGTCTGTGGTCAGAACCAGTGGTGTGTGGCATTGGCCTGGCCATCATGCTGACAGGAGTGCCCGTGTATTTCCTGGGTGTCTACTGGCAACAGAAGCCCAAGTGTTTCAATGACTTCATTGGTGAGTTCCTGAGGTGCTGGGAAGGGACACAGCAGCCCATTGTCTATTGGGGGAATCCCTACCAGGATAAGGAAGCTAAGGTTCACATTCACTTGAGTCCACAGGCTCTAGAATCAGAGTCAGGAATGGCAGATGCCTTCCAAAGACCTTTGCGGGGAGAACAACTGACATTCCCTCACAGACCTTAGCTCTGTAAGAATAGGCAGTCTGCCAGCCATCCTGCAAGAGCTGCCCCAAGCTGAGTGAAGACCCACAGAGATGCTGGAACCCAGGGGTCAGTGGGCACAGGCACACCTTTAATCCCAGCACTCCGGAGACAGAAGTAGGAGGATCACTGAGTTCAAGGCCAGCCTGAGACTACAGAGTGAGTGCCAGGTCAGCCTTGGCTGGAGTGAGACCCTGCCTAGAAGAAACAAACAAAAAAAAATTTGCAAGAGGCAGACAAGTTAGTCTCTGAAAGCCAATGATGATGATGATGACTAGGGAGGTAAGAAGAGCCAGCTAGCACATGGCTTGTTTGGTGCAGTCGACAGCATGCTTGGCACTGACCCGGTTTCTGTGTGGTCCACTTCCAGAGTCTCTAACGCTGGTAAGCCAGAAGATGTGTGTGGTCGTATACCCCCAGATGGAGGGGGGCTCAGGGACAGAGGAGGCAAGTGAGAACATGGAGGAGGAACAACAGAAGCCCATCTACCAGCCCACTCCCATCAAGGACTCAGTGGAGCAGCCCCAGCCCTGAAGACCACCATCTCTTTAACTTGCTGATCCCTCTTTCATGCTCCTCTCTGCCCTCCTTCCTGCCTGGGTGCCTCCAACCACCAGCACCCCCCCACACACACACACACCTCTCTAGTTCTGTCAGGCAGAGGCAGGACCCAGGTGTCCTTGATGAGAAGTTCTAAACAAAAACACTGACGTTTGTATCCAAAGAACGAGCTTCTCACACCAAGGCCCATACACCTGGGCTGCCCACACTCCAAGTATTAGAGGAGAGAGGCGATGCCATGGGTGCCCTAAAGGGCCCTTCCTCCTGGGCTCACACTCTCAGGTGCCTTTTAGGAACCTGAGCTCACTACTGCCTCCCTTCTCCATTCCTGAGCCCAAGCAAAGCCTCAGTTCAGACAGAAGTAGCCACCACAGTGAGTTAGTTGAAGAAGATAGACTTAAGGTTAGCTGAGAGACGCAAATGCCTCTCTGTTCACAAGGGACCCAAAATGCATAAGAGACGCTTCCCTCTGCTTTCTTCCCAACCCCGTAACATCTCCACTCCACAGACCCAACCCAGGCTCCCTACCCCAGAAAGCTTTTTTAGGACCCCTCCTCCCTACTGAGTTAAGGACCAAGAAGGAGGATCCCTCTTCCCAGCCCCCAAGCCAGGCTTGTGGAGCACACAGGGAAAGCTCCGACCGTAGAAGCCCAGCTCTGCCCTTGCCTTTTGCATCCTGACCCCAAACTGGTGCCAAAGGCCCTTGAAGCCAGAAAGGTTTATTAGTAGTAGACTCTCTCGCCTAATGACAAAGTTACTCAGCTCCCCCTCCTTCACCACGCCCCACAGGAAGGCTCAGTACTCCTCTTGCCCAGCAGCTGTTCCCCCACACGCCCACCCATAGCGCTGCTGGACACCCCCACCATACCCTTTTCTGGACCTTGGCTCAGAGACCAGGTATGAAGGCTGCTCAAGCCCTTCAGGCCTGAAAGCAGAGCCAAACCAGCCTTAAGTCACCTCCCATCCAAGAACTAGGCCTAAAAATACTCCCTCATTTCCAGCTCTCAGGACAGACCTGGTATTAAATGCCTTCCGCGGGAGGAAGGGTGCTTTCCCACCTCCCAGAGCTGCCACAACCTGGGGGCTTGTATGGGGAGAGCATTTTCTGAAGGCCAGTTCCTGCACCCCGACCCTAACGCCAATGATCCCACTGCCATCTTGGGGCACAATGGGAAGGCAGTGACAGAATGGTACCCACTTTAGAGCACCTCAGAAAAGCGCCTTCTCTGTGGTGTGAGGGCTTCTGACCTTCCTCTGTGTTCCACAGAAAGGTGAAGGTGTTTGCCTTGGCCTGGCAGCCTCTGAAAGCCACCTGCTATGCTGAGGGCAGGATCCTTCTATCCCAAAGCAGGACTCCCACCCCCACTCCATCTGCTTACACTGGAACACCCAAGGTCCCCTCCTGGCCAGGTCAGATCTTCTAGCTTCCAGCCTAACTGACCTGACTCCTAGTTGGTGAGAGGCTGTGTTTGGACTGAATTATAAACCCTTCAAAATGGAACCCAGGTAGGCTGTGGGGCTTCCAGAGGACCAGGGTACCATCCTCTGCTCCTTCTCTTCTCATTCCTCCAGCCTCCTCCCTGCCTTCAAATACTGTTTTTTTTAATGGATGCCTTATTTACCTTTTGGATAAATATTTTTGAAGCTGTATTTGTATTTCTTTTGGATTTTTTTAATGTAAGGTGGTTTTGGAGGTGGAGCTAGGACCCTGATATTCTTCTGTCATTGAGTTGGTTTGGGTGTTAGAGTTTTGTTCATTTTATGAAGTTTTTTTCATGTAATAAAATTTTCAATGGAAATGCAGTTGATGGTGTTGATAATTACACAAGTTCCCACTCTGTGCAGCATCCTAAGAGTGCGGACTAGGAAAAGACCTAGTCACTCCCCACAGTAGGGACACAGGATGAAGCTAGTTCACTTAGAACCATCTGGAAAGACAGTGGCTGGCTGTGAATAGAACTCAGTGGTAGTGTTTCCCTAGCCGTGCACAAGGTTCAATCCCTAGTATAGGAAACAAAAAAGAAATTTAAAAAACCACCTTTCTGAAGCTGAGTATGGCCATTTATACCTATAATCCAAGTACTCAGGAAGCAGGGAAGGGGTGTACCACTGAGTTCAAGGCCTGGTCTACATAGTTAGTTCAGGATGAGACCCTGTCTCAAAAAAAAAGAAAAGGAAGGAAAAAAAAGAAGAAAAATGTCTATGGATAATGAAAAGAAGTTCTAGGAGGACTATGATCTGGATTAGGAAAAAGGAGGAAGTGCTAAGGATAGTTATATGCCAATTTACAAAATTATTATTATTATTGGTTTTTTAGGTAGGGTTTTGCTCTATCCCAGGCTGACCTGGAACTCACTCTGTAGTCTCAGGGTGGCTTCATGCTAACAGCAATCCTCCTACTTACTTCTGCCTCCTAAGTGTTGAGATTAAAGGCATGTATTACCATGCCTGGTCTTAGGAAATTAATTTTTAAAATATTTTTTAAAGAGTTAAGGTAAGTTAAGCACCTCCAGAAATTTTGAGTTAACTGCTAGAGGAAGTTGATGGGAAGAGGTCCAGTCCTTGCCTCTGTCCCTCCCTTTCTGGGCAGCCCTCCCAGTAGCCTGTCCTGGGGTGCCATCATTCCAGAGCCAGTTCTGCTGACAGACCTAGCCTGTGGGGAGGAGGTGAAGGAGAGGATCAAGACACTGCTCTTCACCATATGGGACACTGTGGAGACTCAGGCAGGCAGGATGCCTCCACTCCAAGTCTTCCTGCCTCCTGGCTGTTGCTCTGGAAATTTACCATCCACGGGGGCACTGAGCTGAGGGCAGCCAGCCCATTTAATAGCCCTGTAGCCTTAAGCAAGTCACTTCACCTGTTTAACATTTTTAGAGGAGTAGGTTTGGACTTCATCTTAGTTCCTCAACTGGGGGTGGAAAACACCTTACTCTCAGCACTCAGGAGATAAAGGCAGGACGATCAAAGAGTTCAAGGTCAACTCAAACTACAAGGTGAGTTTGAGGCCAGCCTAGACTACATGAAACACCATTAATAAATCAATAAGCAGGTTCTCAATTTTTCTAACTTTAGATTTTATTTTTATTTATTTATTTGCAAGCAGAGAGAGAGAGAGAGAGAGAGAGAGAGAGAATGGGCATGCAAGGGTGACTAGCTGCAGCAAGCGCAGACATATGAGCCACTTTGTGCATCTGCCTTTGTGTGGATACTAGGGAATCAAACTCAAGCTGTCAGGCTTTGCAGGCAAGTGCCTTAACCACTTAGCTATCTCTCCAGCCCAATTTTCTAACTTTAGGTTGCCCCAAAAGGACAGAGGCCAGTCTAGTGCAGATTGCTCACTGTCATGGTTTGATCCAGGTGTCCCCCACAAACAAATGAATGTATTCTGATAGATCAATCCTCAGCTGATGGCAGTTTGGGTTTTACAACCTTGATGAAGCTGTGTTGTTGGGGGCGGGCTTATGGGGATTATAAACCAGCTTCCCCTTGCCAGTATTTGGCACACCTTCCTGCCGCTATTTCCAGTGCTATGGCATAGATGACGTCCACCCCTCTGCTCATGCCATCGTTTTCCCTGCCAGGATGGAATCTCCCCTCAAGTCTGTAAGCCTAATAAACCCATTCCTCCATAGGCCGCTTTTGCTTGGGTTCTTTCTGTGCAGCAACTAGGAAGTTGACCGCAACACTCTCTCTGAGTTTCACATCATCTTTTTGAGCCCCCATTTCCTCAGACTTATTCTTTCCTCTCGTTAGCCTGCCCCAGATCTCCTTTATATTGTCCCATGCTGGTGGGGTCAGGCCTCCCCAGGTCCTTCTCTATCATTTCTACAAAATGACACATGCTGATCTTTTCAGCTTGGTGGAATAGACAAATGTGGATCTCCTCCTGGGCAGCATGCATTTATTTTTAGCTTCGGCCTTTTTCTCTGTCATAGCCCTGCCAGTCACTTGAATGCTAGGAATTTAAGCATTGTCATCTTTGATCTCAGACAGTCTGGCCACCCATCTCAATAAGCCAATTATCCAGTGATGCCCCCCCCCACACACCTTGCCAAGTTCATCTCCTAGATCCTGAAATAAGGTTTGGGTTTAAATAGCTGGCCCAAGGTATTCATAACTAAGCAATCCTGGTCAAAGTGTGGTCATACTATGCCCATCGTTGTCTGAGTGTCAGGCTCTCCTGTAAGGCGATCTGACAAGCTGCCAGTACTTCATGAAATCCTTCTCTCTGGGAGACGAGTTTCCCTGGACAAAGGCACTAGGCTTTACCTTTTTCTTTCTTACAGCATAAGAATCCCTGGGAAATCCCAACTGGGGCTTTGTCTGATAGGCAAAGGAAAGAGCACACGTGCCTCTCCAGAATACAGTCCTTCCTTCCATATCAGCTTCATTTCCCTGCTCTATAACACCTGAGTTGTGAGTTGAAATATGTATGGGTCTGAAACAAATATAAACAAAATACAAGTGGGAGTCAAGGTTAGGGCACATTCAAGTAACTGTGCATTAGCCTCTTGGTATTAGTTATTTTTGGAAGGTCTGGAATGAGCAACTCCATCCCATTGGTTTGAGTCAGGATCTCACCATGAAACCTTGGCTGACCTCAAACTGACAATCCTCCTGCTTCAGCTTCCCAAATTCTGGTAGTAAAGGCAAGTGCTACCATGCCCAAAGTGAGTTCATTTTGATTCTGACAATGTCCCCCTTTGTCTCTGTAAAATATTCTCAGATTAGTCACTAATTACCCATCTGGTGGTTTGATCTTTACTGTCCCTCATCATGGGATGATCTGTCTGGGTTGGTATGTTTTGATCCCATGTTGGGGAGGCAAGTAGCAGATGTCAAAGAGTTAGTGCCAATAAACCGTTTATGGCCAATTTTAAGCAACTAAGAGATATAAAAGGAGTAGCTCTTAGGTCTGGCATACTTTGAGTCATTCTGTCTGTCCTGTGAGTGATATCCTATTATCTTAAAAATGTTGTTCTGAGCAGGGCATGATGGCACACGCCTTTAATCCCAGCACTCAGAAGGCAGAAGTAGGAGGATCACCATGAGTTTAAGACCACCCTGAGACTACATAGTGAATTCCAGGTCAGCCTGGGCTACCAAGACCCTACCTCAAAAAAATTATACATATATATATATGTACATATATATACATGTATAATTACATATATTATATATATAATTATATATATAATATATAATAATGTATATATATATATAATGTTTAGGTTCCTTTGTTAGAAGCTGTACTTCTGCAGAATGTTAAACAACAGTTCATTATAAGGGCTTACAAAGACAACCAACAAGGGAAAATACTTCTGTAGAATATTAACAGTCAACAGCTAATAGTCAACACCTAACAGCAACTTTGCAAAACCACAATGAACAAAAGCAAATATTTAGAGAAAGGTAGTTTGAAAATTAAAAATTTGTATTTCTGGACTGGAGAGATGGCTTAGTGGCTAAAGTGCTTGTCTGCAAAGCCTAACAACCAAGATTCAATTCCCCAAGTAAAGCCAGATGCACAAGGTGACAAGATGACACATCTGGAGTTGGTTTCAGTGACTAGAGGCCCTGGCGTGCTCATTCTCTCTCTCTCTCTCTCTCTCTCTCTCTCTCTCTCTCTCTCTCTTTCTCTCTCTCTGCCTCTTCTCTCTCACTCTTAAATAAGTAAATAACTTAGAATTATAAAAAATTGTATTTCTTAGGTAACAAATGCCATTGCTTAAAGAGACTAGTCATAATAATAAAAAGTCAGGCATGGCAGCACGTCTTTAATCCCAGCACTCAGGAGGCAGAGGTAGGAGGATCACCATGAGTTCAAGGCCACCCTGAGACTCCATAGTGAATTCCAGGTCAGCCTGGGCTAGAGCAAGACCCTACCTCAAAAAACCAAAAAAAAAAAAAAAAAAAAAAAAAAAAAAAAAAAAAAAAAAAAAAAAAAAAAAAAAAAGACTAACCTGGGACTACAGAATGAGTTCCAAGTCAGTCTGTGCTAGAATGAAACCCTACCTCAAAATCACAAAACAAGAACCCTAGAAATGGTTAGAATTGTTAGGAAACGTGGAAAAGAAATGAGAGAGAAGACTCACCTCAATAGCAGAGACAGGCTTTATTGGGGGGGAGGATCCTGAGAAAGGGCTCTGATCAGGTATGTCAAGCCACTTCCCTTACACACTAGGGAATACTTATGGAGTGGTGGGGTCATTGGAATTCTTTGGTCTCAGAACCTCTACCTTGCCTCAGGTCTTGGGCCACATCAAGGGAGTGCTAATCAGACAGGTGTTTGGGGTCAATCCAGGAAAGTGATCATTGGGAGGGGTGGTTGGGTCGCTCTTGGGAAAGTCACGGTCCAAAGATGGAGACATTCTGGTTCTAAGAAGAATCACTAACAATCCTGGTCTAAAGGGTATTATCATAGTAAAGTGCCATGCTAAGTTTTTTTTAAGTAGAAACTTTTTATGGGTACATCATGTGTTGGCACCATCATTTTCCTCCTCTACTGAGGTCCCTCATTACTGGGATTGCTAGGATTCACCATGGAATTGTGGGTTATGAGTTGTGAGAGCAGCAGTCAGTCATGGGGGGAGAGTTTCTAAGCTTTGTGTCTTCAAAGGCTTATTTAATACACAAAAGAGTCAAAAACAATTAGCATCATTACATAGAAGAACCAAACATACATACTATAGTACTATACATATTAAGTCAGGAGGATAACAGGGCTACAGAATTGGCACAAATCAAGACTTTACATCTCTCACACATTTAGGAAACAGTGTTTGCTATACCAGATGACTATTTTCTGTATGTATACATGAGAGATGTGATAGCTCATATACGCAATAACAAAATACTTCTTCAGTCCAGACAAATAGACACAGACCAGGGCTGCAGAGTGAGATTGTTCAGATGGCACTGTTTTCATTTGAATAAACTACAAATGATCCTCATTAGTTCAGCAGGTAACACATCAGTCACAGAATCTGAGACTAATCTCTGTATCTGGATATATGTATATATGTATAGATATATATATGTGACTTTATGTAATATATATATAATTTTTCTGTATGTGACATATGACACAGGTGACCTATCACAGAAGTATTCCATTTAAGGTTGAAAATAGTAACTAACATGGGTCGTAGGTAAGGAAACAAGAAGTGTTGTCTGTAGATGTAAGAAGAAAGCATTCTTATTTGGATAAGAAAATGTTGATTAAAGTAGGAAGTATAAGAAACTTATTTTGGGGGCTAGAGAAATTGCTCAGTGGTTAAGGCACTTGCCTGTAAAGCCTACACACCCAAGTTCGATTCCCCAGCACCAACTTAAAGCCAGATGCACAAAAAGGTTCATTCAAGAGTTGAGACCCGGGGCTGGAGAGATGGCTCAGCAGTTAAGGCACTTGCCTCCAGTGCCTAAGGCCCCGGGTTCAATTCTCCAGTGCCCATATGCCAGACCCACAAGGTGGTAGCCCTGGTGCTCTCTCTCTTTATCTCTGTATTTCTCTGCTTGAAAATGAATAAATAAAAAATTTTAAAAAAAAGAGTTGAGACCCTAAATTCATTTAGGAGATGGGTGTCGACTTGATCCAGCTACTTCAGGCTGAAAAGGGACAAGGGGATATTTTTAGGGTCACTATTCTTTTTTTATTTTAAGAAAGTTTTATTTATTTATTTTTATTTATGACAGAGAAAGATATATATATGGAGAGAGAGAGGGAGAGAGAGAGAGAGAGAGAGAATGGGCATGCCAGAGCCTCTAGCCACTGCAAACAAACTCCAGAAGTATGCATTGTCACCTTGTGCATCTGGCTTTACATGCATACTGAGGAATCAAACCCGGGTCCTTGGGCTTTGCAGGAAAGCACTTTAAAAGCTGAGCCATCTCTCCAGCCCATAGGTCTCTATTCTTGTTGACTTTTAGGCCTCAGAGGACAATCAAAAGACACCTAGATAAATAGGTTAGACTCTTGTAGGACCTTTGAGAGTAGCTTGGTGGGACTGTAAGACCCTTTAGAGATGTCCTATCATCTCCTGGTGCCTGGCTGCCCTCTTAGCTCCAATATCCTGCTTATTGATGCCAGGCTTAGTGGCCTTTAATCCCAGCATTTGGGAGGCAGACATAGAGATCACGGTGAGTTCAGCCTGAAACCCAAATCAGCCTGGGCTAGAGCAAGACCCTACCTGGAAACAAAAAACCAAAACAAAAAAAAAAAAAGAGTTGAATCTGAATTTTATTTTCACAAGAGTTTATAAAGACCATAGACAGTGACATATTTTCATGCTATTAAAACAAGAGAGAAAATGCAGAGAACCAAGCTCTTCGCATGCTTATACCTTTTGTCACAGACATCGTTGGTATTTTTACATCGTGGGAGAAACAACACTACTCTCTGTCATCACAACAGCCTTTGGCAATTTAACTCTCAGGACCTTTTTACGACCTGCTTTCTTTTCTTTAATCTTCCTTGCTGAAAGCAAGCTTTTGTACTTATAAATCTATTATTCTGAAACACAGAAATCACACATATCATATCTTAAACACCTCACAGTATAACTACAGGCAAAGCATTTCAACAACTTGAGGTTTTCTCTTTTTGTTGGTTTTCAAGGTAGGGTCTCACTCTAGCCCAGGTTCTAGTGACCTAGAACTCACTCTGTAGTTCCAGGCTAGCCTGGAACTTGCAGCTGCCTCCAGAGTGCTAGGATTAAAGGCATGTATCACTATGCCCAGCTGGGCTTTCTTTTTTTTTTTTTTTTTCCGAGGTAGGGTCTCGCTCTAGCCCAGGCTGACCTGGAATTCACTATGTAGTCTCAGGGTGGCCTTGAACTCACAGCAATCCTCCTACCTCTGCCTCCCAAATTCTGGGATTAAAGGCGTGCGCCACCACACCTGGCTATCTTTTTTTTTTTAAAAGATATTATTTTTTTATGCCCCAACCATGTAAGCAATCTCTCCAGCCCTTATTTCAATGATGATATAAACTGAGATGGACTTAAGATAATTTGATATTTTTTAATTTATGAGTACTCATTTATAATGCCAACATTACCATATCAACAATATAGACTATATTTATATTTTTAGCCACAAAGATCAAATGGATTTCGTACCTTTTAAATTTGTCATTTGCCATTTTAAAAATCAAACTTATCCTTATTATTTTCTTAATATTTACTCTTAGAAAATACTGCTCAAAGACAGGGCAGCTACTTGCAGTTTCAATTTAAAAGGGACAC
The DNA here is from genome assembly GCA_004024765.1 of Zapus hudsonius. Lineage (NCBI taxonomy): Eukaryota > Metazoa > Chordata > Mammalia > Rodentia > Dipodidae > Zapus > Zapus hudsonius. The sequence goes on along the minus strand of PVHP010013487.1, from coordinate 5,144 downwards.
TTTCTTATTTGTCTCCAAGAAGACTCCAACATGACTGTAATGTGGGAGAGGCCTGCATGCCCTGAGGGAAGGTACCCATCCCGTAGTTGATGGGCAGGTCATATTAACTTCACCTGGCACCATAAAGAACAAGCCAGGTAGCCATGACCAGTAAATCTGGACCCACCCAGGGGAGAACAGTATCTCTGTCTTACCATGTGGCTATTGGCCATAGGCAGACTTTCTGGGAAAGCAAGTCATGTTGGAATTCCTGAAGGTGGAGTTTAAGAGGCACAAAAGAGAAAACAGTGGAGTCTGTTTTTATACATGTATGTTATATATACATATATATATATATGATTTTATTTATTTATTTGCAAGCAAGCAGAGAGAGATAGAAGAGAGAAAGACAGAGAGAATGGGTGTACCAGGGCCTCCAGCCACTGCAAACGGATTCCAGGTGTATGCACCACTTTGTGTATCTGGTTTTATGTGGGTACTGGGGAATTAAACCCAGTTCGTTAGACTCTGCAGGTAAGTGCCTTAACCGCTGAGCCATCTCTCCAGCCAAAAGCCAATTTTATAACTTCACTTTGAATAGAAACAGGTTAAACAAACCTTACCAAAGTTTAGAACTGCACTTTTGAGACAGAGCAAGCGAGAGAGAGGCAGATGGGCATTTGCCCTGCACATGAAGGAATATTGTGTGAAACCCATTCTATTGGTTTACACTCTGGAGCTGCCCAACTCCAGGGGTGCCTGGCGCAGGTTTGGGGGCAAGGAGGTCCTGGACCTCTGCATGGTTGGGAAGGTAAGGAAAAGTCAGCAGGGATGGATGTGGTAAGCTCTCAGCTCTGGAAATGTATCTGGGAAAGAGAGATAATCTCCCAAAAATGTGAGTCAATGTCACGTGGAAAGCAACAGCAAAGATCAAATGCCTGCATCTCTACTGGATTCAGAGCAAAGAGTCCCAGACCCCATCTGCCTATCACCTGACTCAATGCTGAGATTTCCCAACCACATGATTCACCAGAAAATAGAGCTAGTGGGGGCTGGAGAGATGGCTTGGCAGTTAAGGCATTTGCCTACAAAGCCTAACGACCAGAGTTCAACTCCCCAGTACCCATGTAAAGCCAGGTGCACACAGTGGCACATACATCTGGAGATCAGTTGCAGAGCTGGAGGTCCTGGTGTGCCAATTCCCACCCCCCTTTCTCCTTGACAATCTACATATGGAAAATAGAGCTAGTGTGGAATGTAGGGGAAAACCTGACAAAAGGTGGAAGGAGGAAAAAGGAGAGAGATGGAGACCAGGAAGGCAATCAGTCCTGGGAACCCTTCCAACCCCAGGCTCAGCAGCATGTGTTAGATTCAAGGTTAGCAATGCAGGACCAAGAGGTTGTTTCTTGGGCCCAGGATCTTATTTCACATCAGGATAGAATGGCTTGATTTGAAAATGGATCAGATGACTCACAGACAGACAAGTTCTTGAACCCATATAATAATATAATAATGGGGGAGAGGGAGAGAAGGGGTACAGGAGAGAGGAGGAAGAAAGAAAAATAGAAAAATAAAGAAGGGGGGAAATAAGGAATGCACATACCTGGAGCAGGAAAGAAGAAAGAGCAAGTTTTATGGAGAGGAGACAATCTACTCAGAGAGGAAGGGGTCTTGGGTTTATGTGCAAAAGTAGGGGCAGGGGGAGGTGGCCTTTCTTCCTCTTAGTGAAGGAGAAACAGGAGACAAATAGCTTCTTTTAGGCAGTTTCAGTTAGGGACAGGAGCCCAAAGAGAACCAGAAGATAGCATCCTGCCACAGCAAGAATGGAACTGGAGTCTGATCCCATTTCATCCATCATGGCTGCAGCGCCCCCTGCTGCCTCCACAGTCTAGCACACTACTAGGCCTTTGCAAAGGTCAGCCTCTTGAATCTGCCATTCAACCATACCTGAGTCTGAGGAAAGATTCCATTTTTAATTGACTATAAAGGCTTGTCAGTGTTGTGCTGTTCTCAGTCCTCTCTCTGCTCTGTGATCTCTTCCATATTTCCATGTAAGTCCTCCTCTCTTCAGATCTGCTGAGATGAGGAGAGAAGGCTCCCCCTTGGCCTGGGCATTTCTCTGTTTTGTTCTCCATCTGGTCATGTTTGGGAGTAATTTCTCACTTTGATTATATATTTGATTTTTCTCCAGTCTCTGAATCTACCACGTGTGTGTCTCCTTTACACTCTATATCTACCTGGGCCCCACATGTGTATTTTCTCTAAACTTGGAATAACCATGGGTGTGACCCTCTTTACAAGCCCAGAGATATCCTCAATTTCCATACTATGAGGAGGGTCCCAGAGTCCAAGGATGCGCATAGCCAGATGGTAGGGGAGAGAGGAATGGATAGAGAGCTCTGAGACTCTAACAATAGTTGCTTACAAAGACTTTAACATAATGGGGCTGGGAAGATGGCCCAGTGATTAAAGGTGCTTGCCTGCATAGCCTGCTGGCCTGAGTGTTATTCCCCAGTATCCACATGAAACCAGATACAATATGTGGTACACACATCTGGAGTTTGTGTGTGTGTGTGTGTACAAGTAAATAAATAAAAATATTTAAAGTATATAAATAAGAGCTAGAGAAAAGAAAGCTGGATAGATGGCTCAGTGGTTAAAGGCACTTGCTTGAAAAGCCTGATAGCCTGGGTTCGATTCCCCAGTCCTCACGTAAAGCCAGATGCACAAAGTGATGCAGGCATCTGTAGTTCATTTGTAGTGGCAAGAAGCCATGGAACACTCATTCATTCCCTCTCTCTCTCTCTCTTGTTCTCTCTTTCTCTCTCTCTTTCTCTGCTTGCAAATAAATAAAAATATCAAAAATAAATGAACAGGGGCTGGAGAGATGGCTCAGCTGTTAAGGCACTTGCCTCCAGTGTCTAAGGCCCCGGGTTCAATTCCCCAGTACCCACATATGCCAGACCCACAAGGTGGTGGCCCTGGTATCTATCTATCTATCTATCTATCTATCTATCTATCTATCTATCTATCTATATCTATCTCTCTGATTGAAAATGAATAAATAAAATATTTTGAAAAATAAAATAGCTGGGCGTGGTGGTGCACGCCTTTAATCCCAGCACTCGGGAGGCAGAGGTAGAAGGATTGCCGTGAGTTCGAGGCCACCCTAAGACTACAGAGTGAATTCCAGGTCAGCCTGGACTAGAGCAAGACCCTACCTCGAAAAACCAAAAATAATAATAATAATAATAATAAAATAAATTAACAAAAGATTTCAACATAAACAAATACTTAAATGAACCTAGACTTTTTTAAGACCAGTTTCTATGTGGTCAAAGTCTGAGACAAACAGCAGAAAACACATTTTTAAAATAAACCATGAAATCTTGTAATAAGATTGTTGTTTTCCTTCAGCCCCGGTTTCCAGAATTGATATTTGAAAACATCAGACTCAAACATTCCAGCAGGCCAGGCGTGGTGGCACAGGTCTTTAATCCCAGCACTCAGGAGACAGAGGTAGGAAGATCACTGTGAGTTCCAAGCCAGCCTGGGCTAGAGCAAGACCCTACCTCGAAAAAAAAAAAACATTTCAGCAGCCAGAAAGCTCATCATGAATATTAGTTAACACTTTCTTTGGGCCTGCCCCTTGGTACAGTTCAATTTCTTTTCATTCTCAAACTTAAATTCTCCAAATTTTTAGTTTTAGCAGACTGAATTTTAATTTTCAAAAAGAAAAACTACAGATATATAACCCAGAAATCATCCTCAAACACATTCTTTCATACACATTTTACATAGATTTCAAAATTAAATCATAATTCTTAGTGCACAATTGTGGGACCCTGCTGAGAGGCATGGAGGACACAGGTTTAAAGGAAAGTTGAAACTGACCCAGAACCCCATAATCTCATCCAGAGACTGGCAGGAGTTCGGCTGACTCCTTCCCTCCCCAACCCCCAGCCTGGAAGGCCCCAGCAAATCCTGATAAGTCCAGGCAATTCAAGGCAAATTTGCTGCACTCCATGCTCTCTTAAAAACCATCCATTGGAGGGCTGGGGAGATGGCTCAGCAGTTAAGGCACTTGCCTCCAGTGCCTAAGGCCCCAGGTTCAATTCCCCAGGACCCACATAAGCCAGACCCACAAGGTGGTGGCCCTGGTGCTCACCCTCTCTCTCTCTCTCTCTCTCTCTCTGTATCTCTCTCTCTCTGTATCTCTCTGCTTGAAAATGAATAAATAAAATATTTTTTAAAAACCCATCCATTAAAAAAAAATCCGGGGGAGGGGGACATTGGGGAATTGGGGATAACAACTCATTGTTTGCCCATTAAATAATGTAACTCATTATGGTCAATAAATATATATATATTAAAATTAAAAATAAATAAATAAAAATCCACCCAGCGTGGTGGTGCACGTCTTTAATCCCAGCACTCAGGAGGCAGAGGTAGGAGGATCGACATGAGTTCAAGGCCACCCTGAGACTACATAGTGAATTCCAGGTCAGCCTGGACTAGAGCAAGACCCTACCTCAAAAAAAAAAAAAAATAAAATAAAATAAAATAAAAATCACAATAGAGATCTCTACAATGCCTTATTTCTCCATTTTAAGTCGCTCAGAAAAGCAACTGAATCCTTCCCTCTCAAAGAGCAGACATGCAAATAGTTCATGCCAGTCAGAAAAATGGCACAAAAACCTGACAGTTGACAGCAGAATGTCAAAAGACAAAGCCAGTCACCCGTGGCAGTCACCACGATGGTTCAGAAGGGACTCCACAGCAGCTCACAGGAGCCCAGAAACAAAGGGAAGGAAAAGGTCAACATGCACAGAACAAGGAGAAACACACACACACGGGCCAAACTGTCTTGAGTGTCCAAAACAAAGCCCAAATATTTGTTTTCCTGTTTCACCAAACAGAGATGACAATGATGATGCCAACTGAGGTGGGAAGACAAAGGCCCTGAAATAAAAATTTTCCAGCAACTGCTCAGGACACTTCAAAATCTTTCCTCTTCATCCAGGGTCACCTTGAAGGAGGTGAAAGTTACCCTCAAAATGTATCGTTTCTCCTGGCTGGTTTGCCAAAATTGTTACTGGGGTAAGGTCAGAGTCTTGCCCCAGTAGCCCTAACATACCAGGTTTGGCACTTGTCCTCAGTAAACC